>JALIZH010032053.1:0-41210 GCA_030522465.1 Rhipicephalus appendiculatus
ATTGCACACAACACTTGGCAATCACAGTCATGCAACAGAAAGACGACTCTTGCCACAAAATCTTGATAGTGTAGTGTTCTTTGAGGGGGCTCAGAAGAATAAACACACAGCACATATCCTTCAACACATGTAAACAAAGTGTGACAGGCCAAATGATAAATAAGCTTTGCTGACAATGACAGCACAGATGTGTGAGCTGTCTAAAAGGGTGTGGCTCCTTGTCTAATGACTGCGAAAAAATTGAAAAACAATTATATGTTTCAAGTGTCAACTGAATAACTGGTGCCTCTCCAAATAAACATGGCTGTTTAAGCCAACCAATTTAGTAAAGTCAGGTAAGGATTCTAAAAGGATTAATTGTTGGGCTAGTGCTTGTCTTCTTTCTTGTGTTAAGTCTTTTTTTTGCACTAATATGTCTCAGCCAGGTAAGGATTGTCATCCCTCAAACATATTAAATTATAAGTGAATATTCAACAATATTCTGAGTGCAGGAATCAAATACAGATCAAATAGAAAGGACTATTTGATTTCGTACAACGCATCTGCATATAGCAATTGTCTCATATTGCACTTGCGTAATGCTAATCCCAAACATGACAGCCGTTTTCAGGGGTATGGAGGCTCGACTTTTACGAAAAGCCACTGGACGTGACAAGAAATGTCGTTAGACTCAACACTGCCATCTCATCGGATCCAGTGGAACCATCTCACCACCCTAATACTAAGCGATGCAACATAAGCAAACTACCTTTTTTTGAAACAGTTCTTTCCCTGTGAGAGGCCAATCTGATGAGCTCGAGAAGATGAACAAACGAAACAGTCATAAACACTGCCCCAAAGGTTTTGCAAGCAACTTGCAGCGAGACCACGCATTTTTCAGAGCAACCTACCCGCGCAAACTTGACTGCTTAAAAAAAAAAAACAGCAGTGTTGCATTGTAAGGACACAAATGTACCAGCAAGATATATTTCTACACCTGAAACCCCCAAATCACGGGAATGTATCCAGCCTGAAATGTGTGGGTGTCGCACTAGGAACTTCTCCACCAAATGAAGCAAGTACTTGCCCTTCACGATTGACAATTTGATGCCAATTGAAAGCCTTTTATTTTAATTAACTGTGACAGTACATGCTGGCATGGGCAAGGATGGCAAGAAAATGGACAGATGACCATTATGCCAGCTTTCCAGCTGTTAACCAGCATCCAACTCCTAAAGCTAGCAGCAGTCTTTCTTTACCGCCTTCAATTGCAAAAAGTGTTGGCAGTTGTTTAGGAAGAGACTCATGCTAAATGCGAATGTCGGCTGTAAATCTGTAAGGAATACCAGGCCAATCATCCTCTAACGCCATTAAAGACATGGAATGTCACCTGCTCTCTTAATCTTCTGAAAGATGTCAATCTAATTATCGAGTGTGTGAGTCTTGGAGTGCTAGCATTGTTACCCTGGCTACATACCTGTCCTGGCAGGCTGATTTAAAACTGCTGGAACTGCTTCAACCCCGCAGTTTAAAAGCAAGCCACTAGGGCACTAACACACCATGGTGGTCTAGTGGTTATGGTGCTCGACTTGCTGACCCGAACGTTGCGGTATCGAAGCCAGGCCATGGCGGCTGCATTTCAATGGTGGCCCACAAGTGCTGGTGGCCTGTGTACTTAGATTTAAGTGGACCTTATCTAGAACCACAATAGGTCAAAATTTCATTGGTGTCCTCCACTACAGCGTCCCACATAATCATGTTGGGGTCCTAGGACGTAGAACCCCAAAAATTATTACTTGGGCACAGCAACTGCTGACGTGACTTTGCATGCCTAAACCTGTCTGTAACTGGCATCATCACTTGCATACCTTCACAGGGCACTTATATGAGTTCCATCTGTGTTCTTTGAACAAAAGAATGTGGGTCTAAGGGTGTTTTCCTTTGTTAGACATAACCTTCATGAAAAAATCTGTGTTATTTGCTTGTTTTAGATGAGGCTGAAAAATTGAAGAACACACACTGACGGAGTTTCAGCGATTTGTGTATCTTCTACAGCAGGGGTCTCAAACACGCGGCCCGCGGGCATGCGGCCCAGCGAACCTCTCGTTTGCGCGGCCCGCTGACCTGCACCGACTGTTTTCGCCCCGCATTTCCTTTATTTTCATAATAAGCATGTAGTGAGCTACACAGTCATGACTGGTCTTGTTTTCGTGAGGCACCCCATGTGGTCACCATGTGTCGAGCGTAACTGTGAAACAAAAACAGTATTTCAGAATCGGCGTCCACATTTTACTTGTTTTGGAGATCGGTATCGATATCTTGTTCGATGTAATACTGTCTCCAAATCTCCAGAAAAGACCCGTATTTGAGATTTGGGAAAGGTCTTCTTTTCATTGGTATGGTTGATTGACAATGCGTGCGAACTAGCCCCCCCCTCCTCCCGTTTTTTACCTTCTTCCCTGGCCCTCGCAGGGGCAAATTCTGTGACTGCGGCCCGCCGCCCTGAGATGAGTTTGAGACCCCTGTTCTACAGAAACAATCACTGCCCAATGCCCTTTCTCAAAGTGGTTACAACACAATTTAAAATATCTTGGTAATAGTTGCTGAAGCTGCATATGTATCCGCATTCGCGGTTATTCTAGTGAGTGGCGCTAACGTGACGCGGCTAACCAGCGATCTATGGTCTGTGCACTATTGTGAAAAGTCGCATAGTGTAGCGCATACAAATTGCTCTGGTCGAAAGTCGCCAGACCTTCCAACTAGGCCAGTTTGGACGCCGATAAAGTGCCTCATATGTCGTTCATTCACAAAGTCGCGATTCCATCTGGTTCACAAAGACCAAGTCGGCGATAAGGAACTGCTCCGTCACGTTCTGTACACTGAATCGCTTAGCGACGAGATAAACAACGAGTTCTGGGTTGTTTTGCGCGCCGAAACGAAGATGTGAAAACAAGGCGCGATTGATTCTGAACATCTGGGTTTCCGCAACGTGCCTTCGTATTTACACGGGTGCTTTTGCATTTCCCTCAAATCGAAATGCGAACGCACCCGCGCCTTCGCGATTGAAAACGTTCCGCGCACGGTGCTTTACAACTACCGTAGGACGAAAAGTTGGGACGCCGTATTGGCCTAACGGGAAAGTTTCCGGCGTCCCGTCAAGGGCTCGCGAACGAAATTACTCGAGTGATTGTACAAAATTTAAGAAGTTTCAAAACCGGGGAATACGCGCACACATTCGGCAGACCCACAGGTTGCTAGACGGGGCGATTCACACCTGAGGATTCCGTTTATCGCAATCTTGTTTACCGTACGCCACTACACCGGCCGTAATCGTTCTGCTTTTGGTTCAAATAGGGTCGAGTGGTGACGCGAGATACAAGTCAAGGACGATTCAAACCGAAGAAGCCGTACTCTAGAAACAGGATCGAGAGCTTACCGGAATGAATGAACGCGGGAGCGAACGAATCAGCTGACGGCTGTAACTTGGATGAGGGTTGTTAACAGTTGGATTAGCAGTTGCACGGTTTGGCTAGACGCGCGCGGTGAGAAGGCGTTATCAAATAGGTCGCAGCAGGCGGTAGTGTCACGGCGAAACAACGGCAATAAACAAGTTCGCCGGACGCGGCAGGAGTTAACCCTAGCGCGTCGGCGCGCTCAGAAGTCGCGAGGTCTTCTGCTGGCGCCGTCCGAACATGCAGGGACCGCTTGCAAGCGAGCCACTCGGCTTCGCTTTAGTGCAGCTCTCTGTACGCTAACCACGGAGTCGCAGTCGATACTCACCCGGCTCGGTGGTAAACGGAATGCCCGACTGTTTTTCCGAGGCGAGGACGACGAAGAAACGCACGTTCACACACAACGCGAGCCCAGGACCCACAGTCGATGCCACGTGCTTCGAGGCGCCGCAAGCAGTAGGCACTACACTCGCGGGCTCAGTGGCGTGACGAGCGTGAAACGTTGATCTCCGATGCGTCGCGGGGCTTCTCGAAGTGTCGTCGTAATGCGGCACGCGCACGGGATACGTATCCTCGAGGTGGAGTACGCCGACATCCAGACCGGCTCCGTGCGGACACAGAATACGCCTCGTTTTTTCTTGTTTGCGTCGCAAAACGCGAGGCGGCGGCGCCGCCATGATGATCTCTACGCGCATGTTCGTCTTTCGTCATCTTTCTTTCTCTTCTGTTTTCTTTTTTTTCAATAACGAAAGAAAGTTCTGTTAATCAAAGGCTTGGATTACGTTTAGGTTTGTTCTTGCTCGATGTTCAATAACAGGTTCAGTAATTTGTTTTAGAAAACCACAAATTGCGGGGAAAGTTGTGCGCTATGAACGTCGAAAGATGGCGCTTGGCAAACGGCGGGAATTTTGAAAACAATGATGCGGCCAAGGAGAGCACTGCTGTTCAGTAATTAAACCAATCACAACACCTCCCAAGGTTCGAGGCAAGAAAAAAAAATCATGTGTATGTATATGTGTCTGCGGCAAAGGGGGAAGCTAATTACGCGTTATGTAAAGCGAAATAACTAGCGTTATGTGATTTGTTCACTTCACCTTATTGCGTAAATACTCCAAGATCTAGGTCCAAACAGCCGAGATATGCTGATATATCCTAATGTCTGCCACCCTGTCTTAGGCACCCACGCCTGACTACCGCTGTTTGTACAATTTTTATTCCAAAATGTATACTCACTTACTTTTTCCCAGACTTCCACCCTAGAGTTTTGATAATAATGATATGATTATGAGGGACGCCGTATAGTGGAGGGCTCCGGAAATTTCGACCACCTGGGGTTCTCTAATGTGCACCTAAATAGAAGCACGCGGGACTCAAGCATTTTCGCATCACCCTAGTTTCGACTTTGACGTTAAAGTGTGGCATAATGCAAGAGGTGGAATGCAAGACCAGCTGCAATGCAAGATCGGAGTAGTGTACGAGATTCCCACCACTTGCGGCAGGACGTACGCTGGCCAAACCGAACGCTGCCACAACGACCGCCTGCGGGAACATGCGAGCAACAAGAGGAATAAGCACGGCATTAACCTGGCGACCCACTGTGCCAAATGCGAATGCGCACCTCTGCTTTCAAGACACAATGGTAGTGCGCAAGTACAAGGATAATTGCCATTGTGAAATTTTCGAGACTTTCACAATGATGCGCACAGGATCGATGTGTGTCAGCGCCCCATTACTCACCCTTTCGGACAAAGAATATAGCTTCCTACAGCAATATATTCGGACAAAGAATATAGCTTTGTTGGCGATCAGCGCCCGTCCTCGTGTGATGTTTCTCAGTCAGTGTTTGAATTAGCGCTGCTTTTTTTCAGATGGACCAATAGGCCGAAGATCTGTGCTAGCGCCGCGAGCCATTGCTCCTAACAGGGTTGCCGTTGGTGGCTACACTGCGCCAAATTGGCTACTTTTCGACCCCGTCTGGCGACGAAAATTTGCAGTTGGCGCCATGGCTATTTTCTGGCTACTTTTAAGATGCTGATTTGGCGCATCAAGTGGCCATTTTTCTCATTTTTGCAGACGAAACGCATTATTTTTAAGCTTTTCTCTCGCTTCAGCGGATACGTACGGTCATCTTCCACCCACCAGTATAGGCTGGTGCGCATGGAGGCGCCCTTACGCGACGCTTATCGCGTCTCCAAATACGGAGTGGTGAAGTTGCCTGCATGGTGACGAACACGTCTCAAGCTTCCCGCCATCTATTGTGATGCCACGCGCAAGTTTTACGAATAATTCTGATGCGTAGTGCGTGTTCTCGTGTAAACTTGGGAAAACAGACATCTGCAAAAAAATTTAGCTTGCCTGTTCATCTAAAACCAGAATTTGGTCTGCAGCTTCAACGAAAATCTGTTTCAACTTTACATGGTCCTTCTGACTTGCTGGCTGGAATATTCTAATATAACTTTGTGTCTGCCAAGAACTAATATTTTCTACATAAGCTATATGCACCCGTAATGAATTTATCAGAATTCGTTCAGTCAATTTATTTCAAACTTATCGGTGGCTTTCTATGCTCTTACTTATTCAAAATGGCATTATTTATTCATCAATACTAAGGAATCTGCTCATAATATCACTTCTGTTCCACTTGGCTACAAATTTGGCGATAATATTAAATGGCATGGCTACTTTGGCTCCTTTTGGCTTGAATTCTGGCTCCTTTTCAAGTCCACCCAACGGCAACCCTGGCTCCTAAGTAGGACTGAAAACTGGTCAAGTCAAAATGTCCTGTGAGATAATTTGTTTGCTCGACGCGCTTGGCAATGCATTGCTGAGATTGCGGGTGCAAAATTTTCTCGGACGAGGATTCTTTTCCGCTACTACGATCAGTTGACACGTGAAGTTTTTGAAGCCTACAGAAGGCAGGGCGTAACTGCGTCAGTCAGCCTTCAATCGCCCTCCAGGATAAGGAAATTTTCCTTTTAGATTATTGTAATCGTTAAGAGGCGAGTACGATTAGTTGCTTGTATCTAGCCGAGAGTGTCGTCATGACTTTTCTTGCCTTGTAAGAGCATGCGCATATTATGATGTCCCTTTAATAAAAATTTTTAAGTTGAAAGTCGTATGCACTCGTGTTGTGTCCACTCTTTCTTAGTGCTTGTTCTTTTGCGCTGTTTTGCCTCTACCAGCTGCGTAGTTCCGATTACGGCTGCATTTAGATGTAACCATGTGTAATACACTGTCGGAACGAACCTTGCGTAATAGAACCGATTTCTGGTACCGAATATATATTCGGAACCAGAAATCGGTTCTGTGCTACGAATGTAGCATGCTTCTGAAATGAGCCGTGGGTACGTATAAATACATTACAAATGTTAGTCACGACCAGGGCTGGGCAAAGATACTTTGAAATTCTATCGCGATACGATACAAGATACTCGGGCAAGAAGTATCGGAGATACAGATACAAGATACTTCCGGAACGAATGTATCCGATACGATACTTTCTAATTGTATCTTAAGATACTTCGATACATTTGTAAATTTGCTATTATAGATCTATATAATGACGCTGCAAATACTTGTGTACACAAGTGTTTGCTTGAAAATGTCTTAACTGCGACGAACTTGGTTTATTTCAATGAAATATCTGTTTGAATCCCGAAAGTTATGTTTTTCTTGCTTAATGTATATTAGTTTCATTCCGAAACAAGTTTTTGGCTTTTCTTTACATGACACTTTTGTAATTGCAAGAACTTCAATCAGAAGCCTCCGCAAGATGACACAAATACCGGTGCAAAGTCTTACCTTGTCCCGTAATCGTATTACCGTTTTCGTAGTACCGCATCACCCTACAGTTGTAGAGCAGCAACAACGCTGGTAGCGATATTTTTTGTTAAGGATCATCTGAAGAGGATAACTACCGGGTCAGCGCTCACAGTTCACTAAGGACATAAAACTGAAGTGATTTTTCATATCCTGCTTATCAACTTGCGTGAAGTATAAAAGTGTTCTTTAGCAACATATTCACAACGTGCAATCTTTTAGCATTTCCTCTCCGAGAGAAGTTGTGCCGCTCAGAAGCTTCCCAGCACGTGGCAAAAAACGTCGCAGGATATCGTTGCTGTTCACACCGTTGCAACTTCTAACTCCCTGCTTTGTAACACACACAAAAAAAAATTTACAGTGACCTAAAAAAGAAAGCGAATATGCGTAAGTCAAATAGCAAGGCGGTTCCACATTAAAAAAATTACACTGAATAAGCATACAGCAAAGAGAGCACTTGCGCTAACAATCAAGCTATCATTAAAAAAAAAGCTTCTTGCATAATTTAGCACGAAGAACAAAGATACAGTACGCCAAAATATCATATGTTCACGTAAACGCTTATTCTATTGCATACAGCATTGACACCGATGGTGCCACGGTAGTTAGAATCTAATTTGAACGTAAGTCAATTTCATAGTGTGCAAGTCAAGCTTACATCGACGAGATCTGTCAAATCTCTGCGTGAAAGCAGCGAGACGCAAGCAACCCCATTATTGCATTTTTGAGACTTTGCAACGAAGCACCACGCAAGACAAACTTCGATAACGACACTATACACGCATCCGAATTTCAGCAAAAGACATCGCATGCATTGGAGTACGCAGCGCAGTACCATGGCTACAAACGAAGGTTCATGGCACCGACACAGCTAAAAAGAAAAAAAACATCGAGAAAAAAAGGTCGCCTGCACATAGACGTTAGTTCACGCGCTTGTTTTTGTCGAGATGGCTCGGGCGCCATTACGTGACTCTGCTCCACCGATAGAGACGCGTATAGACCTTATTTCATATGCTCACTGCAGCACTCTGGCGGAAAGACAAAGGAATATCACTGTCGTTAAATTTATTGAGGTGGCTTAGTAGCGGCAGTATCATGTTGAGAAGCAGAGTTCAGCTGACGTTTGTTGTTTCGCAGGGTGGCGTTTCAATAGCAGTATCTTGTATCTTAAGATTCACGATACAATATTGAATGTATCGGAAATACAGATACAGATACTCGTTTTGCGAGACGTATCGCGATACAGATACAAGATACCCAAAGGGTATCTAAGATAGTATCTAAGATACATGTATCTTCGATACTGCCCAGCCCTGGTCACGACAGGGGCGGATTTATGTGTTTCCCTCCCTCAGTGCACAGTTAGTTTGGCTGGAAGAGTGTACGTGTCTTCACAAGTGCAAGCGATTTGAGGTAGTCTTCTGCCTAAAGTCGCTATTTGGTTAGACCATGATCACCAGCGGTTTGAAAACTGCAGAAATTTCATTTTCCTTCCGCATAACACAGGCTTCGCACGTGGGTCTAGCATAATTAAGCATACTCGGGGCATTTAAGCATACTTTTTCGAAATCTCATCAAAGCTGAAATGGGTTCTTCGCATGAAGGACTTCAATTCTCCCATTGGACTTAACCACCTAACTCCGCTAATTAAAAAGTTAATTAATTTAACTTTCTTAATTACTGTTCCAAATCATGTCTTCAACCATCTTAAGACGCCTGCCACTACGGAAAAAGCAACTGTGAAGACAGCGAGCAAATACCGCATTTTGCTGATTTTTTAAAAATAGTGGACACATTTATGGAAACACCCTGTATATATGTCTGCTGTAGGAACCCACAATGAGAATTTTTCAAATCTCAAATTTATGTTTCACGTATAACTTCTAGCCAAGTCAAAGATTATACCCGAAATGCTCATTTCACGAGAATTATTCGCACAACCCAGATAGCACAAAACAGCTAATTGACGTTTTATAAACGTTTATTCGAAACAATAAAAAAGTCTAGAAGACGTCACGGAATAGAAGCTAAAGGTCTAGAACACGTCGTATATCTCGTTCAATGTCACCTAAAATCTGTTTTTAAGACAATGTAGAAAAAGTTTTAAAAATGTCGCAAAAAGCCCCATTCTATAAAAGGGATGGCTGGATACCTAAAATTATCCCATTACATTGTCTTTGAAAAGACGTTTTATAGACGTTTACAAGACGTCATGCAAGATCTTTCATTTTGTTGTTTTGTTTTTGTGCATGCAATTAGTGCACTTTATAGGAAGCCCTCCCTGTTAAAGTAATTACAGTTACTTTATTCTTTAATTACTATTACAGTGTGAGAGCTCAGTAGATTCACAGACTCAAGTGGTCATGTCATAATTTATTACGTGAAACAGCAACAGTTCCTGTACAGCATAGAAACGTAAAAACCACAAAATGAGATATAGCATCAGGACGTCTTGACGCTAGTTAGTTCACTCTATGCAGGGAATTATTTGCGCGAAACTTGGACGGGACACCACAAAGAAGACACTTGAACAGATCTAGCGCAAGCTACAAACTGTTTTATTGACCGCAAAATGTCACTTAAATAGGCCTTCCGAACAGAACTGCTCAGACGCGTACAAACACGTGCATCAAGTGCTAACGCACCTTATCCATAAAAAAGACATTTATGCTCATGAAGCGATATCGAGGCCTCACTTACACAGCTATAGATGGTTTCAAGATTACGATAACAGCAGCAGGGGCGTAGCCAGAAATTGTTTTCGGGGGGGGGGGGGGGGGGGGCACGTGCCCGGTGTGCCACCCCCTGGCTACGCCACTGAACAGCAGCAAGCGTTGTACCCCAAGAAACTTCCGGTCACCTGATTTATCAGCCCCTAACACCGAAACCGAAAGCGCATTTTCAAGTTTTTTCAGGGTAAGGAAAGTCTTTCTTTAGTTTTTTAGATAAAAGGAAGGTGCATAAAGTTAAAAGAAATCTGTTATAATCTTTGTGTAGCTCAAAAGAAGCTTTATTTGAAAATTATTTTGCTAAATAGGGAAGGAAAGTGTGGAAAATCAGCCGGCTACTCGCTAAGGCTCTTCTTGCCCGCCGGTGTTATTATAGGCACATCGGTGGACCAAATGGGATGCCGTCGAGGACCTGTGTTTGTAAACAGTGAAAGGGTCTATAACCTTTCATTTTGATCATAAGAACTTTCAAAAACTTCCCGAGCACACGTGTTCTTGCTGCGTCCCAGTATCTTGATCTGCTGAAATCGTGCGTCGCATCCACAGGCTGCGCAGTGAGCGGGCAAATGAGCCATTTCATTATTTTTGACAGAGAACTGTCGTTCACGTGCGTGGTCGTTTACGCAGCGGCCTGCCTGGCCCACATAAGATTTGCCGCAGGAAAGCGGAATCTCGTCAAGCACTGCCACATCGGATTGCACCACCGGCTTGGCGTGCTTCTTATACCGAAAAGGCTAGCGTGCTCCTGGCCGCACGAAATTCGTGAGCCCGACCTCGAGAGCTTCTTAGGTGCAGAAAACACCATGCTGACTCCGTGGCGACTTGCAACCTTCTACAGGTTGTGTGTCACACTGTGTAAATATGGTAACACTAGTGGCTTCTTTCTCTCACACCCAACGGATGAGTCTTTCTGCTGCAGAAATCCCGGCGTCGGTGTCGGTGTCGTTGGTTGTGCGCGAAAAAATCATCTTGTCCGTGACCGAAAAATCGAGAAAGATGAAAATAATATATGGATACTTTATTCTGGCATGTGGGTACAAAATAGTTACATGCCACCGAGATGAGGCAAAAGGAAACAGACGTAACTGTTTCCTGACTAGGCCTACATCCCGGCTCGTGAACAAAAAAAAGAAGACAGCAGTGAGGTAAGCGAAAAAACAACAAACAAACACCCAGATCAACACAATACAATAGCATCAATGTAAAGAAGTCATGGAAGATTCATGTTAATTTCAATCACAATATCATAACATAAGTACAAAATTGATGAATCCTTCCATGTATGTGTTATCACAATGAAGTTATGATTATATTTAATTAATGAAGAGGTACAATAGTATCAATCAAAATTCAAGTGGAGCTAACAATGTGTGTAACTTAACAATAAAAAAGCGGGGAACTACAACTAAGTGAAACAGAAGAAGAAATCGTAAGTGGTAAAATACATTGCACGTACATTAACACCGAAAAAGGAAACGCTTCATTCTGGATCGAAAAGTAATCTTACTTTCTTTCTAAAATAATATACAGATCGGCCTATATGTGACAATTCCACTGCAGAAAGAAAACTGTTGCATATGTCTACTATTTGATGGTCAAGTGATTGTGTGCCATAATTTGTTCTATATCGAGTTGAAACAAGTGACGTTCTTCGTAAGTTATATTCAGTGTCACGAGTGAGGTACATATTGCTGAATGAAGAAAAGTCTTGTTTTATACAGTTATAAATATGAACCATATCAGTTTAAGTTTGTAACATTCAGTGAAACACAATACATGAAAAACAGAAAATAAATTGCTAGGGCTATCTGGCGTTTTTGTCAATCGCTTCAGTGCTTTTTGTTGCATGGCAATCAATTTTAGTCCATCGGTCTTGTTACATGTGCCCCAAACTAAGTGACAGTACGTGAGGTGCGAATGAACAAGAGAAATGTACAGCTGCTTTGCCACCGAATGTGGAAGAAGATGGTTAATACGGCTTAGAACACCTATAGATCGAGCCATTTTCATTTTTACCTGACTCACGTGATCAGACCATTGCGGAAGTGTACGCCCAGAAACTTACAGCTACTATTACATGTTATTTCTGAATTACCGAAACAGAGTTTTGGGTTGAGATTTATTGCTTTGTTTTTGGCACGGAATAGAATGAAATTAGTTTTTTTACGTTTAATCTCAGTTGATTTACTCTCAGGCATCCCTCTAATTGTTCAGGCCAACTGTTCGCTCTCTGCTCAAGTTCTTTTAGGTTGGTGCAAGAAAAAATCATGTTAGTGTCGTCTGCATATAGGATAATGTTCGAAGATGAAGGAATGTTTACTATATCATTTATGTACATAGTAAATAGGAGAGGTCCTAATATTGGTCCCTGAGGTACACCATATTTTATTGTTCCATAGTTAGAGCAAGTGTCATTATGTAGCTTTGTGTATTGTTGTCGTCCAGTCAAGAAGCTTTCCATAAGGCTTTTAGCAATGCCACGAATTCCGTAAATTTCCAGTTTTGCTAAGAAAATATCATGTTGCACCGAATCAAACGCTTTGCTGAAATCAAGAAATAGACGAATAGTAAAGTGTTTCCTTTGAATGTTTCGAATTGAGACATTTTTTATATAAAGCAATGCGGTCTCAGTCGACTTCCCGGGTTGAAAACTAGATTGATGATTACTTATCACATTATTTGCGGAAAGGTAGCTAAAGAAACGTGTGTAAATTATTTTTTCAGCAACCTTAGAAAAAAATTGGCAGAACTGAAATTGGCCGGTAATTACCGAATTCAGTTTTCTTTCCGCCTTTAAAGACAACAGTAACACGGGCTATCTGTAATCTATCTGGAAACACGCCAGTAGCCAACATCTGATTCAATATATAAGTCAACGGTTCTATAAAGCAATCAATGGGATTATTAATTGGCATTGGTGAGATGTCATCATCGCCAAGAGCGCAAGTATTTTTTAGAGAGCCAATAGTGGTTGTGATTTCTGCTTCTGTTGTTGGCGTCAAAAATATCGAATCATAGTTTGATATACGAATGCATGACGTAAGGGAGGTATTATAAGGTAGGGGAATTGAGGCTACATCTTTACCCGCTTCTAGGAAATGTTCATTGAATTTGTTGGCTAACGCAACGCCATTATAAACAATACCCTTAATCATCATTTCGAGAGGTGTTGTGTTAGCTTTGCTACCGATGAGAGGTTTAATTCCTTCCCAGATCTGCTTAGGATTGTTAGCTATGTTCGACAACTATTTTTTTTGTAAAATGACGACTTTGCTTTTTTTTAGATCAGCACTTAGCACATTACGAAACTTTTTGTACTCTGCTAATATCTGAGGACTTCTTGTTTTAAGAAATTCGGTGAACATCAAGTTTTTCTCTTTTATTCTCGTAAAAAGAGCCTTGTTTATCCAGTCTTTTCGGGCCTTTCTGTGTTTTATAATTGCCACAACAGGAAAAGCGAAATTGTAATGGTTAATAACCTTTCTAATGAAATTATCATACGCTTCATTTGGGTCGGTTGCATTGTAGACGTCTGTCCAATCGGTTGTTTTCAACAACTCGCAGAAAATAGCGGTATTATTTGAATTGTTGGTTCTACGTGAGTAGGTAGGAGTAGTTTGTTTTTTATCTAAAGGGACGAATACAAAGAACGGAAAGTGGTCACTTAGACCTGATGAGAACACTGGAAAAAACCACGTCCTGAGAAAAGTTCATGTAGCAAAGATCTATTGTTGTTGCTGTTGATTTGCTAACTCGTGTTGGGGACTCGATCGTATTGATACAGCCATACATTAGCATCCTTTCAGTTAAGGCCGCTTGAACGGGAGATCTAACCATAACATCGATATTGAAATCACCAAGTGCAATAACACGCCATTTATTTGAATTCGCATTTTCTATACATGTCTCAATAAACTGAAGAAAGGCTTCTGTGTTACCTTGTGGGGGGCGGTACAGCGCAATGATAAAGATGCAACAGCGTACAAAACTGGGCGAGTTGGTTGAACTTCATGGTTTTAAAAAGCAGCGCAAAAAGACGGTACACAAGATGAAGGAGGACACAGGACAAGCGCTGACTAGCAACTGTCGTCTTTATTAAAAGAAAGCAAATAAATACAAGCAGTTTTGCTGCGTGCGCACCCTCTAAGCTGCAGAAATTGTCACGTGTTTTTAAGTAGGCTGATTTCACAATCATGAAGATAGATAGATGGGGCGGAAATGCAAGTATCATGATTTTTCTTGATGTGGAAAGCTTCGATGATTTCACGTGATCTTTGATCCATGTGCCTGAAGATGACATGCGTACGATCAAACAAAGGTTTACAGCCCCATGAGCGACAATGAGAAGACAAATGTGATGTGGGTGTGCCCTTCAATGTGTTGCTGTGTTGGCGGAGCCTCTCGTTAAGGCAGGCGCCAGTCTGTCCTATATAGACTTTTCCACATGTTAATGGGATATTGTAAACAACACCACACACGCACGTTACAAATCGAGTGCGATGCTTAACGGAGCACACATTATTTTTTGCTGAACCTGCCATTGTTCTATCTACAGCGGCGCATGCTCTCCCAACCTTACCGCGAGCGGAGAACACAACATTTACGTCAAAGCCTTTTGCAATCTTTTTTGAGCCTGTGTGACAGTCCATGAACATATGGAATAACAGCGAAATTCTTAGGCGCTGTGTCCTCCATCAGGAGGACACAGCGCTTGTCCTGTGTCCTCCTTCATCTTGTGTACCGTCTTTTTGCGCTGCTTTTTAAAACCATGATAAAGATGGTTCGGTGTAATAGGCTAAGGCATTCGAAATCTTCGAACACGCCCGTGTAATCAGCCTGGATGTCAAAAGATAAGCTTTGGCGCGTGTATATGGTCACACCCCCCACCTCGCTTTTCTTTATTGAATTGAGTTACGTGTTTGTAGCCTGTGAATTGAATGACGTTTTCCTCCGAGCGGAATCGCGTCTCGGTAAAAGCAAGAAAATCAAAAGTGTAGTTCATATGCTTCATTTCGGCCTCGACTTCCTCTCCTTTGCTTCTTAAGCTCTGCGCGTTTAAGTGATAAAAAGACAGGCTATTGTTTGTACTTTATCCCGAAGTTTTTAGCACTTCTTGGAATGAATCAGCAGAAAATTGGCCATATTTCACCAACTTTCAGACGAAACGCACAGTCTGGTCTAGAGAATTTTGTCTAAGTCGTTTTCATTGTTGATGTTGATGGCGCGAGTGCTTGGTTCTTTTCGAGCAAATATCTTTCCCTCCTTCATCCAGACAAACCGGTAGTGTGCTCCCGCAGCCTTTGTCTTTGCGAGCCACAACAGCTTCTTGTTTTGCGCAGTAAAGTTGTCGAAAAACTTCACATCCTTTAAGCATTGCTTCAGAGTGCTACGCTTCGCAATCCATTGTGCTTTTGTGGACTGTTTGCAAAACCTTATGAGCACGACCGGCGTTTTGTCTGACCTTGAGGGAATGCAGTGCAGCCCATCAACATCGTTCTTTGTAAGCACCGGTAAATCAGGCTTCGTTGCCAGCTCATTCACTTTTTCCATCAAATCTTCACGTTCGGTTTCAGGCAACCCATGTGTTTCCATATTTTGTTTTCTGCTGTATTCATTTAGGGCATTCAGCGCCTTGCGCAGCTCTGCAATTGTTTGCTTGTCATTGGCTGCTTCGAGCGTATCAACTGTCTTTCGTAGGGCTTCGATTTGCTTGTCATGTTTATTTGAAGCTGCTATGAGCTTATCAACATGTGCTGCACAAAAGTCTCAATATTGCTCACTGCATTTAAGACTCGTTCATCTGATCGACTTTTACTGTAAGCGCAGCAAACATTCTGCTTATGTCCGCTAGCTGCCTGCTCAAAGCAATGGCAACATTGCCATCCTGCTGTCGAACAGTCGCAGCGCTTCGAGACGCTGTTAAGAGACATGTCTGACACGTCATACTCGCCCTCGCTTCAACACCTTTGGATTTGTGCGTACGTTCGCTAACACCTGAGCACTTTCCAAAATTGATAGCGCAGACCGCATTGCGCACATTTCCTGCATTCGTCATCTGTCAGTGGTTCCTCAAAACATGCTAGACACATTTTGCCAGGGTCGTTGCTCATGGCGCAAGCTCAGGTTTCACAACTACAATAGTTACAAAGCGATAGTGCACATAAACTTTCTTTGGAAGGCTAGTAAACGCGTTACACAAGGAAATATTGTTCGGGCAGTGAAGCAGCAGCAAAATATACGAATGGGTACAAGTGCAGAAAAATTTTCAGAACAGTGAACTAACCTGCAAAAGTGAGCAAAGTTTCTTAGATGCTGTTGCCGCCGCCACCACTGCCCGAGCGTGAACACCGATGTGCAGTAGGCGTTTATAGCTGATCAGATGGGGGGTAGCAGCAGGTCACGTGGTGCGTTAACGCTTGGATATGTTTTCTGCAGTGCCGTCGTATTTCGCTGTACGGGACCATTGCGTCAACCGTTCCTTCCGTAGAGACCTGGGAGCGGTGGGTTTCCGGCACTTCGTAGTTCCGAGCCTCGATTGCCAGTTGGCACTGCAAAAGTGAGCAAAGTTCCTTAGATGCTGTTCCAGTGCATCCGCCTCCGCCACCACTGCACACTGAATAATACCACTGAATAATAAAAATTTCCGGGTCCGAGTGAGGATCGAACCCAGGCCATCTGCATGGCAAACAGGTGTTCTACCACACAGCCACGCTTCTGCTTGGAATTACATTGAAAATAACTTCCTCTGCTTGGAAATGCAGTGAAAGTAACTCCTGATTTACAAACACACGCGTCCTGTGTACAGGCGTCACAATACAACATGTAATATCGCAGTAGTATTGCGTGGTACAAGCGTACATTGCCATCGGGCGTCAGAACATGTGAATATCATAATGACATCGTGGTTCAAAGCCGGCCACCCATTACAAAAGGCACACACGTTAGTGCGCATATTGCCTTAAGACCACGTATGGCTGCATAGCAAGTTCGAAAGCATTTCCCGCTCATGATTGCTCGTGGTTTAAGGCATGCTACCCATTACATAGTATGCACGAAGTGATTGATGTACGCACTATCACTATAGTGTTCAACTCTTGAATGCGAAGCTGCAGGGTCCCCCCAATTTTTCAGCTGACTTAGAGAATTTATTCTGAATTCCAGGCCGCGTGCTGCGCTGTTATATTTGGCTCGCACGTTCTCGGGAGCCTCGACTATCGACTGGCAGCGTTTTCTGACCGTGCTGAAAAAGTTTTGCAGGGCCCGTTTAAGCTCACATTCAGGCATCAGCATACCTTGTTATTCGTTGTCATGGCCAAGAACGACGCTGAAGTTCGGGCGCGCAGGCAGTTAGCTGGAAGCAGATAAAGAGGAAGTAGAGAATAAAACACTTGACCATGCGTCGCCTCACGAGGGGAAGCAGACGCGGCCACAGGGGCCTGCGCAACATTCGATACCGAAGAAGCGAGTGGAAAAGCAGGGCGGTCGCTTCGTGTCTGCTTTCACTGGTGAAACCGCATCGGGAGGTGCTTCTTGGTTTTGTAACCGGCGGTTACTTTGCTTTTGTCCGATTTACTCCCGGTTGAGTTTATTGCGCTCTTCAGTGTAGTCTTTTTACTTTCTTGATGCCTGTCTTATCTCCGGGCCAGAGGGCTTCCCTCTGGTATGCTTCTATTCCCTCTCAAGATTTACCTTTGGAGCTTTTTCTACACAGTGGCATCAGTAGCGTTCCTGTTGCTTTGGTGCCAACGAGTGGAGGAGTCATTCGCATGAAGAACCCCACGGTCCATCCAGACTGAGCTTCGCGCGGTGACCTCTAATTTTCTACAAATAACCGAGGTCCGGCAGTTTGTACGTGGCGGCATTCTCTGCTGCTCACCAAACCAGGCCTGTATTCAGGACCTTCTAAATTGTTCCACTTTTGCCACACATCCGTTAAGCAGCTTCATTCCTCCTCACCTTGCGTGTTGCAAAGGCCTAGTCCATGGTTTAGACGTCAGCCTAAGTCCGGCGGAAATCTTGGATGTTTTCTCAGAAGCAGGTGTTGTATCTGTGTACCGCTGTAACAGACAACTCAACAATGCGATGATTCCCACCGAGACAGTTATTGCCTCTTTTAAAGTTATTGCTCTTTAAAGTTATTGCTCTTAAAGTTATTACTCTTTTAAAGTTATTGCCACATTTGCAGGGACATCACGCCCAAGAAAGATCAAAGCATGACCATTAATCTACAGAGTTGAATCCATTGCTCCACGCCCTCTTCAGTGTGGCAAATGCTGTCGGTATGGACATAGTGCGAACGGTTGTCGCTCTAATGTTCGATGTCGTATATGTGGGTGTGATCACGGTGCGGACAACTCTAAATCTAATACTAATGAGTCATGCTGCCTGTGCCAAGCCAATCGCAAAGCTGATTACTCCGACTGTCCGACTAGAGCTAGAGAATTACAGATTATTGAGATCATCGACAGAAGGTGTTGTTCACGCAGAGAAGAGCTTGCAGAGTTTCAAGCAGGACTCAAGGTTATGCAGGAGTTACAGCTCGCCAGCCACTCGCTATGGATGCATCAGTGGCTCAGTCTATTGCTTCTATTGTAGAGAAAGTGGTGGAAAAGTCACTTGAAAAGCTTCTGTTGAACTTAACAGAATCATTGGCTCAAGTGATATCCTCGCAGTTGTCTGGCATTTCAGAACAGCTACCCAAGAGCTCCCAGAATCCCCTCAGTTTAATCAATTCTTTACCTGGGTTTCCATCAGTTGCTGCTAGAAATAATGACACTTCCGTCTAATTCACAAAGAACTGATCGGGAATGTCTATCTGATAAAGGTTCACAAGGTACTCAGAATATGGACTTGGATGCTCGAATGCTTAAACGCACCAGGTCACCTACTAACAAAAGTCAGAGTATAATCCTAAAACTAAGAAGTGTGTGAAAGAATCATTGACCAAGTTAGATTTTTTAAAAGATTGTATTTTGGACCAAAGAGTTGCAGCTGCTTGCCTTTCGTCAAAATAGGACAACTTCGGGTCCTTCAGTGGAACTGCCGGTCTGTTCGTTTTGCAGCCACAGATTTACTATATCTCATTTACCAACAGTCCGCCGACGTTATTTTGCTACAAGAAACTTGGTTGTCATCGAGTCAAAATTTTCATTTACAAAATTACAAGTGTTTTCGATTAGACAGGAATTCTCGAAGGGGGAGGTTTAGCATTTTTTTATTTCGTCTAAATTTTGTCACAGAGTGAAAAATCATTTATCAGGCGTTATCACGTGACTATGAAGTTTTAGTACTGGAACTAGCATTTCCAGGCTGTGCGCCTGTTACATTTGTGAACAGATACTTTCCGTCTGGCATTCAAGATGATGATATTTTTGATACTACCTAGAGCTTCTGTAGAATGAACGCTCTATTCGTGGGGGGACTGTAAGGGTAGATGCGAGTCGAAAAACGCAAGTTTTTTTCCCAAATTGCATATTTTTCGTTTCTATTTGCTTTAACAAGTTTAGTTTCTACTTTCACGACAAAAAAACTGAAGATTGTAATTGAGATCGAAGTAGGTTAAAATCGCTTTTAAAGAGCACAAGGTGGCTACCAAAAAACTAAAAAGTGCTCATTTTCTAGAGTCCCCTGCAAATTGTCACCTGGCTGCTTGCCATTGCATTTCGCATGAGGGGTTCACTAAAGCCTCATGCTCAAAATAACCATGATTGCCAAGCTCTCATGATGGATTAAATAATCTTAAATAACATATCTTTTCTGTACAGAGGAGCTTTCAGTTATACCTTTAAAATGCGTTTTCCTTAAGATCTATTTTTGGGCAACTTCTTGAGATTCTGCATCATGTTTTTGGTACTTCTGAGAGCCCGATTGGGATGAAATTTTGCCCACATATTCCTTAACATGTGAAGGGTGCAAGTATCTTCTTTTCCTGTACAATTATTATTAACTTAAAGTAAGCAATTAGTGTGGGCTGAGGATTCTAAGAATTCTCACATTACAATTTTTCTTGGCCATCAAACTGTTTTATACGCACCTTCTTGATAGTTATTTGCATTCTAGAGTTAATGTGGAGCAATATGAGCCATTAATGGCTCAGAACGGTAAAAGTTTAGTGGCATAAAAAGTTTGTCCAAAACGAACTATACTTGACACATTGTCCTGGCACAAAACGAAAACTGTGCAACTTACTATAAAACTAATTACATATTTGAAATGAGCATAAAAGTCTATATATACAGCAAAAATTTCATTGCCCTAGGCTACAGATTAACGCGACTTTTTTTTCCGACTCGCATCTCCCCTTAATTCGCGTCATGTATCTTGGGGGTACCGCACTGGCGCATCAGGTAAATTGTTGTGGAATTGGATAAGCAAAAACACTTATACATACCTAAATTCAAAAGTAGCTACATTTGTACGAGGTAATGCGCGATCTATTTTAGACTTAACATTCGCTAGCTCAAACCTTCTTATCTTTTCTTGAGCGGTCGGTTGATACTGCAACTAATAGTGATCACTGCCCAATAGGGATTGACATTAACTATTCCTTGGTACCACTGGATAATCACACTCATACTTTTGTAGACTATACAAAACTTAAAAAAACTTACCGTCAACCTTATCCTCTTTGACTAGTTCTGAAGACGACATTAAAGCCACGAGGCTTTGTCGATTTTAAAATGCTCAATAAAAATCACAGTTTACTGTAGCCGCAGAGAAAGAGAAGCCTGTAAATGGCTGGTGATATTCCGATTGCAGACGAGAGTACAGACGCAGAAAGGCTGCATGGAAAAAACTTCTCATTAATCACTGCCCCACTAACTGGAATAATTATAAGTATGCCAAAGCTTTGTTTAAAAGAACTGTTTCATTCATCATCAGCCTGTCTACGTCCACTGCAGGACAAAGGCCTCTCCCATGTTTCGCCAATCAACCCGGTCCTGTGCTTTCTGCTGCCACGTTATACCTGCAAACTTCTTAATCTCATCTACCCACCTAATTTTCTGTCTCCCCCCTCACGCGTTTGCCATCTCTTGGAATCCAGTCAGTTACCCTTAATGACCAGCGGTTATCCTGCCGACGTGCTACGTGCCCGGCCCATATCCATTTCTTCTTCTTGATTTCAACTATGATATCCTTAACCCCCGTTTGTTCCCTGACCCACTCTGCTCTCTTCCTGTCTCTTAAGGTTACACCTATCATTTTCCTTTCCATCGCTCGCTGCGTCGTCCTCAGTTTAAGTTGAACCCTCTTTGTAAGTCTCCAGGTTTCTGCTCCGTAGGTAAGTACCGGTAAGATGCAGCTGTTATATACCTTCCTCTTGAGGGATAGTGGTAGACTACCATTCATGATTTGATAATGCTTGCCCAATGAGCCCCATCCCATCCTTATTCTTCTAGTTATTTCACTCTCATGGTTCGGCTCCGCGGTTACTACCTGTCCTAAGTAGACGTACTCCTTTACAACTTCCAGTGTCTCGCCACCTATCGCAAAGCGCTGTTCTCTGCCAAGATTGTTCCACATTACTTTAGTTTTATGCATATTAATTTTCAGACCTACTCTTCTACTTTCCGTATCCAGTTCAGTAATCATAAGCTGTAATTCGTCTCCCGCGTTACTCATCAATGCAATGTCATCAGCGAATCGCAGGTTACTGAGATACTCTCCATTAACTCGTATCCCTAATTCTTCCCAATCTAGGGCCCTGAAAACCTCCTGTAAACACGCGGTGAATAGTATTGGAGAGATCGTGTCTCCCTGCCATACGCCCTTCTTTATTGGGATTCTGTCACTTTCTTTATGGAGGACTATAGTGGCTGTCGATCATTGGTGATCCACAGCCACTATATCCACAGCCACAGCCACTGTTTCATTGGTGAAAGCTAATTATGACGATAACCGGTATAAATTTATCTCAAAGAGTAGTAACAAAAAAGCTCTTTTTAGATTTCTGAGGTCTCGTAAGGTTATTTCTGCGCCCATAAACATAGAGTCCGTTGTACTTACTGCAAAAGATTTGACTGATTTATTAGACGGAATAGCAGTGGGATTACAAAAGCACTTCACCTCTCAAGTACACTCATTTCTCACCAAACCTTCCTGCGTAGATGATTTCGTTAGCGTAACGATAGAAGAACTTGCACATGTTGTTCAATCTCTCCCCAATTCAGCTCCAGGTCCAGACGGCATTACGACAGGCATGTTCAAAATGTTATTTGAGGTGTCTCCTCAGTTCCTCCTCAATCTTGTCAACCACTCCCTCGGAAAAGGCCGGGTTCCTCTAGATGGGAAAGTAGCAAAGATAATTCCGCTGCTTAAAGGGACCCACAACCAATTTTTATAGTACCTGTTTTCCTGAGTGCAACTGAAAGCTTGCCGGTCAGAGCTTGTAATCATGGAATGGTAACGCGGAAAACGCCGCAGAACATTTATCATCAGAATGTTCCCATGTGCGGCGATTATGCAGTCTTAAGGAGACATGCTGCAAACAGTGGATGTGGTCGCGATAGCGATTATACGCCAGCGGTGATGAAAAGTGAAGCCCTAAGTATAAACACGTAATGTTATGTTTGTCGAACCTGCGGTCCCACGACTACTGCTTTCTGGCGTGTTAAATTATTTTACAATAGTTACAGCGCTTTCCTGGGGCTTCTTATGCAAGTACTTTGGCCGGTCCACAAGTCCTTTTTTGGACTTTTAGCCAAGCCAAGCTGAGCTAAGCCTTCGAAAACTAAACGACGCTTTTACAAGTGATCGACAGTTCACGCATGGTAGTTCACGTGCGGCCGTAGTTGGACGGTTTCGTTATGTCGTCGCTTGACAACTTGAGCGAGTTAGAGGAACGAATTTCGGCTCGCATGCGAGCGCAAAACTTGGGCCCCTATCGAGCAGGCCATGCGCATGCGCCACTGCCTCCGTTTCACTGGAAGCCACGAAAGCAGCGCCGCTTTTCATGCTCTACTACTTTTACCTTGTCAGCCGCATAGAAACAAACGGGGATGGACAATAACATACATATTCAAATTTTGAGCCCTTATTCTGGTGTGCATAAAATCATGAGACTACGTAAAGCAAAGTGATTAAGACTTCATATTTGTGGTTCATGGATCTTCCGCTAGGCGCGCGACATGCCGGCTGTTGTTACTTTTGAATGCGATTTAAAAATATAAATCCTGCACAGATCGCGAGAAGTATGCTGTCATCTGTCACCATAATTCCTGGTCTTTTCATTTCCACCGGGATCTAATTACCTGTTCTGGCCAGTTGTGGGTCCCTTTAAGAAACAATGATTAGGTACGCAGATCTATAACATAAGGACCTATCACATTAACCTCGCATGATATAAAATTAATTTAAAGAGTACTTTACATTAGAATCATGCAAGTTATTGCAGATCACTGAATATTGAGTCCATGTCAGATAGGTTTTAGGCCTGGATACTCCATATGGTATGCTCATGTAGATTTAGAAGGTCGTATCTAGCTTGCTCGTCACAGGCGGCAATATGTAGCGTTAGTTAATCTAGATTTGGCCAAAGCATACGACAGTGTAGAACGTGCCAGCCTGCTCAATTCATTAAAAAACTTCAACTTCCCGCATACGTGCAATTGAAGAATCCTCACAGACAACGCCAAATAATTACTTGACAAGCACTTCAGGCGCCGAATAAAGAAAACCGAGAGTACGTACGAGACGAAACTTGCAGAAATGCTAAAACGCCAGACCTATAGCTACTGCAGAAAATTGAGATAACGTGAAATCAATTTCAAAATCGTAGTTGAGAGTTCTATGTCAAATATGTCTGTCTCTCTCACTTTCTCTGGGTATGAGAGTGCGCGTGGGTGCGGGACAACTGAATTCAGATGAACATTTAAACTGTCCAATTACATTCGCCTGTACCTTGGAGCTGTAGGATGCCAAGATGTCACATTAAATAACTTTTTTCGTCTGCGAACCAAGAGTTCGCCTGCACATCGTGAAGTGCTTATGCTTGTTTTTTTTCCTCGTCTTGATATCAAGGTTCTGTTGGAACGAAAGGCACGGATGCGATTTCGAAGGCACCATAGATAATATGCTGTGGCACTACGAAAACGAATGCACTTCACACGTCATGGAATGCCCGAGATGCATGCGGCAAAGAGGTCCTGCACAAGAACATTCCAACGCACAACGTTGCCGAATGCAGTCGTGCCATTCCCTCCGCTAGCAACGACAGCCCGTTCCCGGAGAATGCAACGCAGGAACTCGAAGACGCCATTGCTGCTGAAGAATACATGAAGACACTGTTGGAGGACTCGAAACACGAACAGCTGTTCTCTACTATTAAGAGCCAGATGAGTGAATTGACAGATCAAGTCAGGAACCAGCAATCCAAGTTGGACGAGATCCCCCGCGCGCTCGCGGCATCTGAGCGGAACCTCATGGCAGAGATAGCACAAGTCGGGGCTTCAATTCGCTCAGCAATGTCGGACCAGCCGTGGTCTCCAAACCCGACCGAGGAATCCGCTGCCTCATCATCTTCGCCGCAGGACTCGGAGAAGATTTATCGAAGGCTGGAAATCTTCATCGACCCTTCTCTCCATACGCTGGAAGAACTGCCAAAGTTTTCTGTGCGGCATGGTGTACTTTGTGCCACTGCTGTTTGCGAGTCTGTCAACCTTGGCTGCAGGGATCGGTATTTAAAAAAGGCGCCGGTCACGTGGAGGGAATTTAAGGGCGTAGTTAAATATATTTTGACAATCAAAAAAAGTCACAGTTTCACCGCAAGGGTGAAGCAATGAATGCGATGGCAAAAAATTGTAATGTTATACGAAGTGAGGCTGGCAGCTAACTCTTTTTTGGATCCGATCTCACGCAACTCTAGAAAACGCTTGTTTAAGAGAATTCTCTTCGCGTTGAGAGCGCAGCACGTAGAAGGGTACACCGGCCCCCCGCCGTCGGCCGCCGAGAAGGGGAGATAACGCGCGCGCCCGCGCCCGCGCTCGTAAAATCGAACGTCGCCCCCCCCCCCCCCCGCCCGTTGTCGGCCGCCGAGAAGGGGAGATAACGCGCGCGCCCGCGCTCGTAAAATCGAAGGTCGCTCGAGAACCCCCCCCCCCCCCTCGCGTCTTTTCACGCTCACGAACGACGGGCGGGCCCGGTTATATATATACAGATACATATACGGCAAATGACGCCGGCGGCGAAAACCAGCCGCGAGTGTCCATATAATTGCTATCGCAATAAAACTGCGATGAACACACTATCACCCCTGAAGGAAAAGATTGCTCAGCTGACAGTTTTGCACATGAGAGACGCGTACTTTACGGTTCAAATATCTAGGGTTGGGGATGACATAATTGTTCGCATTGCATTCCACGGTATGCTGGCGGGCTCTCCGTGTCCGGCTCCATCGCTGACCGTAAGGACGTTAGGTCAGCTGCCACTGCCGCACGCGGTACTGGTTCGTTTTGAAAAATATTTATGTTGGGAACAACGTGAAGGCGTGTTGGTACATTTTCACCAAGGCTTTCGCGGACAGTTAGATTGCCTGAAAAATAAACGTTTCATTGAAGACAAGAAGATCAAGCTCCAAATTGAGATCTCGCATAGGACGGGAGGGTGAGTGTCCCGAGCCCGTTGTCCACATTAGTGAACATATATCTCAGAGCAGTGCCCTTGTTTCCACTTCACGGGTGTGCCATACAACCTTGGCAATGTTTCGGCGTTGGGTTTCCCGTTTTAAACCATGTGAGCTCCTCGATAACTTTAGTTTCTTATTTACTGGAGTGAGAACAATTTGCCTTTTCGTGAATATATTGACATACTCTTTTAACATGTTTTTATACTGCCACGCATGCTTAATTTTAATGCATTCGGATTTCACCCGCAAAGATTGTTAGCAACACTCGGCGCATACCACGCCACAATATTTGAGAAACTTCGCAATTGTTGGGGATCATGCTGTCGAGATTGCGCGCAGGACGCGAATGGTCCGGTTTATTGGAGAGCTTGCGCGACCACCAGCGATAACACTGGAACCTTCGATAGCACATGTATAAAATGCCGACCCGCCTTACCGCTTGGCAGATTACTCGACGGCCGACCATGTTGTCGCCGCTATCAGTGTACAGCTTTTACTGCTTGTGCTTTCGCCTTTAATTTTCTGAAAATATCTGGGGCTTTACGTCCCAAAACCACGATATGATTATGAGAGACGCCGCAGTGGAGGGCTCCGGAAATTTCGACCATCTGGTGTTCTTTAATGTGCACTGACATCGCACAGTACACGGGCCTCTACCATTTCGCCTCCATCGAAATGCGACCGGCGCGGCCGGGATCAAACCCGCGACCTTCGGGTCAGCAGCCGAGCACCATAGCCACTGTTCCACCGAGGCGGACGCCTTTAATTTTCTGAGCACAAGTTGGCCCGAATAAAAATGCCCCCACCTCCCCGAAGGGAATCGTGAGGAAATGCGAATGCATATCGCGCGCGCTTCACTGCCATTTATATATACGTGCGAGCGAGCGGACGGGAAAGTGGGGCGCAGGGAGGAGAGAGAGCGAACGGCGAGAAAAGGAGCGGCGAAGCACTGCACCTACCCTCTGCTACACTCTCTCCACTCACGCGGGAGCTCCGCCGAGCTTCCGCGATGCGAGCGCCCTCACACACCAGAGCGCGCTCCTCCTCTCCACTCACTCTCCGCTACTCCGCCCGCACCACCTGTTCCGGTTGCTAGGGGCGAGGATAAGCGCGCGCGCCCGCAGCTGTTGCTATGGGAGAGGGAGTGAGAGCGGAGAGATAACACCTGCCGGCGCGCACACCTCCTCAACCTATGCTCCTCCTCCTCCTCCGCGGACAACGCCGGACAACGCCGGATGCCTGACATAGCCCGACTAAGAAATGCATTCGCATTTAAAGGTTACGTATTTCCTAGTTCTGCTGGCGGCTTCGTCACCATCACGGTCACAAAGAAAGCTTTGTTCAATGTGAGAGCAACATCATTGATGCGTTACCGTTGTCTGTGGCAAGAAATACGTAGGGCAGACGGGATGGTGCGCAAATGACAGGCAGCGTGAACAAGCAAATAAGGTGCTAACTGGAGGCGTGCGACATTTGACTTTGCACTGCAGGAAGTGTGGGCGTGATCCCATATATTCGCAGTGTATAGTGATAGGAAGAAGCCAGGAGCAAACGACACGTGAGATAATTGAAGCGGCGAAGATCTCAAGTCTGGGGAGGCACGTGCGTTAGTTCGCCTTCAATAGAACTATCGAAAAAAAAGAACTTGATTTCTTGAACGAGGCCCGCAGGGTGGCTCGACGATAATGACATTCTGAAATGACTTCTTGAGCTTGAAAAACAGAAAAGATGAAAAATGGGGTATCGTTTTGTTGACTGCATATCTTAATTTTCGTGCATGCTGACATCTATGCTTTTTTGATAATCACACACACGCACACACACACACACACACACACACACACACACACACACACACACACACACACACACACACACACACACGCGCGCACGCACGCACGCACGCACGCACGCACGCACACACACACACACAAACACACACACACACACACACACACACACACACACACACACACACACGCACGCACGCACGCACGCACGCGCACACACATATGCGAGAAATAAAACATTTGTGGTTGCTCTTCAACATCACCGTATGTGCACAGATATGTGATTGTTGAATACGTTGTTTTGAAATCTTATGTCTTAAATGTTAGGCTAGATTGTATATTGTATGTGCTGTGGGCTTGTTACGCTTAGATACTTGGACCCTACGTGCTCTATGTTGGACACAAATAAAGGATAAGGAGTAGCCGGCGCCCTGTTTGTACGTCAACATCTCCTCACATCACGTCAATAAAAAAAAAAGCATTTGTTGGAAGTGTAGCGCTGTGTCCGGCCCGTTTTCGTTCTTGTCCTTTATTGCGCTAAAGAATGAGACACGAATTACCAACATGCCCAAACACGTGTTCTTTCAACTTATTTGTAACGTTCGTGCCCGAACTTCTGCGAAGACGTCTTCAAACGGGTCTGTTTTAAAGACGATAGTCTTTCTTGGGATACTTAAGCGCAAAAATTTTGGTCTGTCTGTCTGTCTGTCTGTCCGTGACCCGATTCAGCTAGCTACAGGGCCAAAGTTTAACTAATTTCTGAACGCCCAGCCATCTTGAACTGGTGTTTTCGTTCATACTTGTGAACATATTCGATCAAAAAGCAAATACCACGCATACCTGAGGCGCAACATTAATATGTAAGTATCAGGTCGTGTGTTCTTATATTAGAAAATACACAGATACGTAATTCTAAAGACCCTAGTGTCTTTTAGGCTGTGCTGAAAATGCGAAGCTGTGCACGAACTGCGACGCTTTGCACGAAAAAGCGCTTTGCCGACGATAAAGTCCAGCCGCTGGCAGTGGCCCTTGGTTCAGCACAAGCTCATGTTTTAAGGCGAAAGCCTTTAATGTCTCATGCTCACGTCCGTCCGGTGTCCGTCCGGCGTCCGTCCGTCCACACCCTCACTGCGCATGCGCCAACCCATTAAAAAATAATAAAAAAAACCTGTAGGCATCACTTCCGCGGAGGCCACACCCTCACTGCGCATGCGCGTCTTCCCCGCGACGCCGACGAAGGCAGCGTCTGCTAGCGAGTTTCTTGGTTGAAAAAACCGACTGCTCGCGCTGCACAACCGTTCACTGGCCACTCCGTATATATGGCAATGGATCCTGACCTGCAAGGTGGTGCCGGTGGGAGATTTCTCCTGTGCGTTGTCGAACGATAAAAAATTCGCAGCGTGCGCTTTAACTAAAAGCGGACTGCGGGTCTCTGTGTCCAGTCCGAGTCTTCTGTCTCTCATTGCCCATTAGCAGCGATTGGGATGTTCCAGTAGGAAACACCGGTCCATCACTGCGTGCTTTGCGCCCCCCCAGGTTTCTCTCCTGTGCAACGCTGCGATGAGCGCCAGCGTCAACGCCGCCGCCAGTGTAAGCGTGAGCGCCCGCTGCTTCGCATCTACACATGGTTCCCTTTAGCGGGAGATGGTGTAATCTTTAAGGTGAAAGCCTTTAATGTCTCATGCTCACGTCAGTCCGGTGTCCGTCCGACGTCCGTCCGGCCGGCGTCCGTCCGTCCGTCCGTCCGTCCGTCCGTCCGTCCGTCTGTCTGTCTGTCTGTCTGTCTGTCTGTCTGTCTGTCTGTCTCTGTCTGTCTGTCTGTCTGTCTGTCTGTCTGTCTGTTCGTCCGTCCGTCCCTCCATCCGTCTGTCCGTCCGTCCGTCCGTCCATCCGTCCGTGTCCGTCCGTCCGTCCATCCGAGCTCTGGCACGGAGCCAGGTGGCCGCCGGGATGCGCAGACGGACGCCGGTCGCGTCGGACTCTATAGCGCTCGCGCTTTGCTTGCGTAGCGTCGCTGTGCCCAGAGTTTGCAATCATTCTGACCGACGCCGTCTCAATGGACCCAGGCATTCACGGAATACACTTTCCAATTTACAAAGCGTCCGTCAATTTAAGAGCTGGAACGCGGATGACGTTTGCACGATGCGCAAAGCGCGAGAAAATACTAACGCATGCGAACGGAGGAAGATGAGTCTCGCGTCTCGCTGCGATTCGCGGTAAAAAATTAAATAAAATACGCACCCATTCGGTTTGTGTGTTATCCCACTGAGAGTGTAAAAGAAAAAAGATATGGCATAATCAGTGGAATGGCCACACGCTTTCGCCGAACACACTTTGGAATGTACAAAGTGTCCTTCAATTTTAGATGCGAAGTAACTTATGCTCGGGGCTGTGTCCGTCCCTCCCGCGTGCCCCCGTCCGGCGTCCCGCGTCCGGCCACTTTCATGTTTTTCGATGGCGTCCATATCTCGCGCAGCGCCGCCTCTATTTTATCAATGCCAGCCAGATGCGGCCAATTCAACGTAGAGTAGGCGCTGTCTGAGGCAAGGGAAAACATAGGAGTACGGCCGGCACAAGACTATCCGTCTTTCGACGACATTTGCAGCGAAGCACGCAGATACGCGGCCAATTTTTTTTGTAGCGGAAGCTACACTGGCCGAGGTTGAGCAGTTTCGCGTGGCTTATCGAGAGCCGTGCTGCGCATGCGCGAGGAGCACTGACGTCACACGGCGCACAGCTGGCGCTCCGGCGAAGGCCTGGAAACTCTTGGAGTGAGGTGTCACCAGTGGGCTGGCGCTTGACTCGCGTGAGGTCGCTCGCTAGTCCGTCCTTCCATCCGTCCGTCCGTCTGTCCGTACGGCCGTCCGTGCGTAGCTCACGCTACGCATATCACGCTACGCATATGCTGGCATATCCGAGCTAAGCCACTGCTAACTTTTTTGTTGATAACGGTATAATATACACGCTATTTAGGCGAGGACACATCTCGGCTTTCATGCAAGGCGCAATCGCCCCAACGCCGGCGTCCGGCGCATGTCGCATTTCTGGCTCATCAAAAAACACGGTGTGCGTTCCACCTTCAGTTGCTGACTGAGAAATTAATATTTTCTGCGAAGCGCCAGTTCCTACGGGAACGCGTTTTTGTCTTCGCGTCATCCCGCCGACAGGTGTACGCTCTCAGCGGTCCGACAAAGATCGACGTCGCGCGCGGCACATTTCAGTGTCTCTCCACCAATAACAAACAAAGCCACTCAAACGCAACAACATTTCGATGTCCCCTTGTTATGTTTGGGCAGCCGGTAATAACGTAACATGAGAACATCTCATCGAAATACCAGCTGATGAGCGATTCGCGGAAACAGCGTTTGATGCGGAGAGCGGCTGCTAGCTACGCACCGTAGTGTAGAGGGAGCCCCGCTCTACAAGAGAGAGCGAACGCCGGCGCAGGAGCAGTAGAGAGGAGTTGGCGTTACCTTCATTTTATTTTATTGAGAGGCTTTATTTAATCTCCGTAGGAACGCGTCCTAGCGGTAAATGCAAGCTGCATGGACATGACACCGAATGCTAGGACAGTTGGTGTGGATTAATGGTGAATGTAACAGCGTGAGAACATAGGAAAAGAATATATGCATGTATGCATGGGTAACACACATACAACGGAGAATTACATGTCATTACACGTGCAACGGGGGTTTATTCGATAACGTTGGGCAGCAGGCAGAGAGCCGGCAAAGCGAAAAATTACACCATCTCCCGCTAAAGGGAACCATGTGTAGATGTGAAGCAGCGGGCGCTAACGCTTACACTGGCGGCGGCGTTGACGCTGGCGCTCATCGCAGCGTTGCGCAAGAGAGAAAACTGGGGAGGCGCAAAGCAGGCAGTGATGGAGCAGTGTTTCCTACTGGAACATGCCAATCGCTGCTAATGGGCAATGAGAGACAGAAGACTCCGACTGGACACAGAGACCCGCACTCCGCTTTTAGTTAACGCGCACGCTGCGAATTTTTATTGTTCAACAACGCACAGGAGAAATCTCCCACCGGCACCACCTTGGAGGTCAAGATCCATTGCCATATATACGGGGTGGCCAGTGAACGGTTGTGCAGCGCGAGCAGTCGGTTTTTTCAACCAAGAAACTCGCTAGCAGACGCTGCCTGCTTCGGCGTCGCGAGGCGAGAGAGGGGGGGAGCGTAGGAGAGGAGAGAGAGGGGGGTGACACGCATGCGCAGTGGGAGTGTGAGCGCCGTGGGCAGGGATGCGTAGAGGAGAGAGGGGGGGAGCGTAGGAGAGGAGAGAGAGGGGGGGACGCGCATGCGCAGTGGGATTGTAGACGCCGCGGGCAGGGATGCCTAGAGGAGAGAGGGGGGAGTGTAAGAGGGGAGAGAGGAGGGGAGGCGCATGCGCAGTGAGGGTGCGGTTGCCGGGGGGGGGGAGGGATGCCTAGAGGAGAGAGAGGGGGGAGAGGAGGTTTTTTATTTTTTTTAAAGGGTTTGCGCATGCGCAGTAAGGGTGGGCACGCGGCACACCACCACCACCACCACCACCACCGGATTAAGCTTCGCCATAAGATGCTTCACATCTAAAACAGTCAACCAGGCTTGGCACCCACAGCTCGCGATCTGTGCTCGCGCTTCGCATCAAGCGAGCGTCCCACTGGCGAATACCTTGCTCCTTCACCACTACACATGAATGTCTCAATTTACCTCAATTATAAACAATGCGGTGGATGCACCTCCTCGCCTATTGCTTCGCATCACACCGATTCCCACAGTGCGTGGGATGTGGCGGATGTTTTCCTCCATGCTGCGAGTATTCTACTTTGAGGACGAAGTGCGCTCCTTTGGAGGAGCAGTCCAAGGTAATTCACTACTAACGTCCTGAGAGCCTTAGTAGTAAAGCGGTTCTAGTGAACTAAAGGTTGCGTTGCACGGCTGCTGACCTCAAGGTCGTATTTCGATGGAGCCGAATTGCTAGAGGCCCGTGTACTGTGCTATGTCTGTGCCCGTTAAGGAACACCAGATGGCCGAAATTCCTGGAACCTTCACTGTGGCGTCCCTCATGTTCATATAGCATCTTTGGGTCGTTAAACTTAATGTAATGTGTTAGTATTATTCTAGTGAACGAACTCGCGAAAGAGTAAGCTGAATGTGATTGGAACAGATCGTGAACGATTTTGAGTACCATACGCACTCTACTCTGGTAGAGCAATAGGCTGTCCTTAGAAGCTCCAAATGAAGTTGTTCACAGAGCCGGCACGTAAATGGCAGTCGGTTTTGTAAGGATCTTAAAGACATGCGACAAGGTCGGGCGAGCGCGCTTGTTTTGTCACCTCTTTTGCGCGGGGTTATAAAGCAACAGTTCCTGAAAAACTGTGGAACAGTGCACTCTTGGTAACGCAGTTACTTTCTAATCAAGCATGCCGATGCAACAAATTCTAAGGCATATTTTGGCATCCGTGGTGAATATTTCATAAACCCGAGTTTACGAAGCCGCAGAAATTACTTCCAGAGACGTGCCTCTGTGTAACTTGAAATGACTTCGTGCTTAAGATTTTAGGCAGTTATAAAGCGCAGAGATAGCGTTCGTAAAAATTGCTGGAGTGGAAATTATTGCGCAAGAGTGAAGGCCGTGCCATCCAAAAGATGGCGGCTGCGGCAGGCATCTTACTAGGGGCAAGATGAACTGTCGGCGTTCGTCGAAGTAAATTGAACGTTTTCCTCGCACGCCCAACGAGTTCACCGTAGCAGCTTTTAGGTGCAAAGCAGCTCTTTGACTAGCCTATGTAACGCTGTCCCTCCGTGCGTCCGTACGAACGCGCCGCAACGCAGGTCTTGGAGCGGTGCCAAGTAGGTCACACCGCAGCTGCGCGTTGACGTCACGCTCCCCTCGTAGTGCGCGCTGACGTAACTCTCGCCCTCGCCTTGCCGCACGCTCGCCGCAGCGCCCGCAGCTGCCGCCTCGTCCGTTCGCCCACAACACCTGCCGCGTTAGCGCCGTTCAACCCGTGACGCCACCCGTGCGCAACGCTGCTGCTTCGCATCCCATCAGGGTTCCCTTTGGGAAGATGCACCTAATTTTTTCGGGTCAGATACTGCTCGAAGTGTGTGTTTGTGTTACTAGTTTTCCTTAGTAAGCTTCGAATTCTTGGCAAGTTTTATTGGAGATTAAGTTAGTGGGCACCACCAGAAAAGAGCATGTTTCGAAGATCTTTGGAGGGCAAAAGCTGGCTTCACTTTTGCTGGCAAGGCATTGCGGGAGCTTCCACTCCAAAGGGTGCGATTGGTGCGGTACGCTATTTTCGCCACCTTAGGTGGGTACCCAAGGGGGGATAGCGTACGACGCTTACAGGGTGGCGACAAACGCTTACGCAAAGCTTCGCTCACCCTACTCTAAAGCTGCCTATTTATTTTTGCTGTACAGTGGCATATTTCTGTCAGTGGTTCCTGGTTAATCGCAAGAACTTCTTAGACAATTTTATGCAAGAATATTATGCCAGTGTCGCACCATATGCGCTATCTATCGAGTCGCATAACACATTCAATACACGTTGCTTTTTTTTTAATGAATGCGCAGTTTTAAGGTGATTGACGTAACGGCAAGCTGATGCCTGATTAAGTGCCAAATTGTTTTCACCGGCAGACACACTACTCAGCAGAGCAAATAACCACAGTCAAAGCGTATTTCCCCAAATTGTGATATTCCTATATTTATACCGCAAAATGCTGAGAAAGCGCCCCCCCCCCCTCCCCTCCTTCACCTAGTAGAAATCACCGGCAAAGGGGGGGCGCGCACCCTTTACCGGAATGGCGCCAAAATTCAAAATGGCGGTGCAGCAGTTCTACCAGACAAAAAATAAACACCGGGCTCGTGTGGACTTCCTCACAAATCTTACGATCCTTCGTTCATGGCACGGCATCTTACGATCGCTCACAAACGCAATGGCAGCACGATCAGACCGCGGGAAGCATGGCATGAAAGCCCCGTTGAAAGAGCAGCAAACGCGACAGCTTTAATTAACAAACACAGATATCGAAGACCTTACTTTTACTGACTGTATACATCGTGGTCGTAAGCAACATTTCAGAATGCTAAAGTTGAAAGCGCAAATTAAGGATGGAACATAGATCACGCATAAACCCGCCACGGTGGTCTAGTGGTTGTGGTGCTCGTTTAAGAGTTTATCTTCCGGATGTACATTTTTACCTGCAAAGAAAATTTCTAGCGTGCACAGTGACAACTACGTGCAGATGTACGCACACTTCGCGAAATGGAACTGGTGACCCGAAAATCTCGGAATCGAATTCCGACCGTGGCGACCCAATGCTCGAGGCCCCTGTACTTAGATTTAAATGCCCGTTAAAGAACCCCAGGTGGTCGAAATTTCCGGAGCCCTCCACTACGGCGTCTCTCTTGATCATATCGTGGTTTTGGGACGTTAAACTCCATGGACAACATGGAAAAGTCCGTGCTTTTACACATAAACTTCCTAACGCTGACACCTTACAGATTTATGCGTTAAAATGATTTGCGGGGACAACGCGTATGTCGGAAATACTCTCCGCGTGCTCGTCAGGACCTTTTGCCGGTTGATTCGGCACATAGCAAAAATGTGAAACGAGCGATTGCATCCGAATGTCTTGAATCGGGGCTAACGAAATGTTGCGTTCATTTGGTTTAGGAAGGTTTCAATTTCAAGATTGAGAGCTAGCAGGCTGCTGGGTTTTCTTGCTCGATTTTGACTGCGGCGTCCGCGACCCTCCTTGAGAAAATGAAGTGGGAGAAGAACGCTGAGTTGTTCGCGGAAACAAAAGGCTTGAAGGACTTCCCCAAAGTGAACAATATGTCGTATAACTTGGAAAATTTGCCTCGAAGGTACAATGTGCTTAGTGTTTTTTCGGCACCACATAAACTGGTTGGGTTGTGCCTACCACCGAGAAAAGCTGCGCGCGCAAACAAGCATACCAGGCCTCACTTCGCATGCACTGTAGGCGTTGTCTACGAGCTTCCAATTCCCTCAGGGAAAGGTTTATGTCGGAGAAACTTGTCGATGGGTCAATGACCGAGCAGTGGGTCATTGACCCCTATATATATATATATATATATATATATATATATATATATATATATATATATATATATATATATATATCGGACGCGTTATTCGAAGCTCGCAGGTTCGGATTCCCGCCGGTGGCAAGTTATCTTTTCGTCCACTTTCATTTCTTCACATTTACATTACAATTACTTCTAATAGCTTCCCCTATACTTTCCTTGGCATCTTTGTCTGTTAGTTCTCATTAATACTATGTTTAACAAAGCAAGCGAGCCCTTAAGTTTACAATTCCTTCCTTCATATATATATATATATATATATATGAATAAAAGGAATAAGATATATATATATTATTTACCGGCGTCCTGGAAGTTGTTCCCTGCATTTATATATATATATATATATATATATATATATATATATATATATATATATATATATATATATATATATATATATATATATATATATATATATATATATATATATAAGAAGAAGGCGTCCTTGGATCCAGTAGAAGCAATATTGCAACGCATGTGAAGTATTTCTGCATGCATGTTGAATATAGCTGATTGGACGTTGCGCGAACACCCTAGACGAAGACCGACGAAGTGCGAACGGCTCGTCTGTGCTAGTGCTGTGAGCTGGAGTGTTATGCTGGAAGTTGCCATAACCGACCATGTTGTTAAATTCCGCCATTGGTGAAATCTGATTGGCCGGGAGGGCTGCTACAGTATCTCCGATTGGCTTAAAACAAAATTTGACATTATGGTGGTGTCACATTGGCAAACATAGCCCCTCTGAACCGTCAGCGCTACAAGCACTGTCGTGAATACATCTTTTAAATATTCTAAAATCTGATTGCCAAGTCACTGATGTGACAATAGGAATGAAATCCTTATCAAATTGATATTGCCAGATCCTGCATCGAAAAGGCACTAAATAATTTTCTGACCACTGAGTTACGATAAAGGTATGCTAGGTTCGTGTGGTAACGCTGAGGCGTTTCGTTGTTTTTTTTTTTATAGCTGACTAAAGGCGGTAACGTCTTGTTGTAGCGGAATGAGTAACATATATCTTCACACTCACTAAAAGGTGTGTAGTGGCACACGAAGCTCCGTCACACAAACCACATGTCTCGTCCGTACCTAGCGTCGTTTTGCCGCACAAAAATTTTCAAATAATGATTATGTGAAAGCTTGCGACGAGTTTAATGGGGAAAGTGGCATAACGAGAACCCTGCGGGAAGTTCGATCAATGCGCATGACTTGCAAGGAGAAAAAATCCCAGCATATCCACGGGGTGAATGATGAAGAGTTTGGGGCGAAGCTCGTGAAGCAATCATGGTTACACCGTGAAATCTTCAGTGGTTTCGCCCAGCAGTAATCAAAGCGATTACTGCTGGGCGGCCTCCTTGGCGCGCAGCGTCGCGATCGCGATCCCGCGACGCTGGATCGGGACGCGGGATTGGGACGCGGGACGCGACGCGCGATCGCGTCGCGGCAGCCTCTCGAGCTCGCACCTCGAGATCCTGCCGACGAGCACGAGCCGCAGCGGCGCGGCCTTCCGCACCCGGCGCTCCTCGTCGTCCATGGTCCCCCAAACAATACGATCCAGGCAAGCGCACTCCTCCACGTACGGCAACGATCCAGGAGAAAGAGATAACGGGCGCGAGCGCCTTTCGCTCCCGGCGCAGCCCGCGCAGCGGCCCCTCCAACGCCATCTAGCGTGCATTCACCCAACTGCCATATTGCACATGATGGATGGATGGATGGATGCTATGAGCGTCCCCTTTTATAACGGGGCGGTGACATGTCTGCCACCAGGCTCGAAAAAAAAACTTTCCTTTTGTGTTGGCCTAATGCCCTATCTACAATGATTAAATCTATGTTATTATAGCAAAGAAAAATATAAATTCACGGTCCATCTCTCTGCCTCTTAAGGGAGAATGACAGATTGTGTACAGCGCCATCTAGTATATCGTCACCCAACTGCAGTTTGCATGCATCTCTATGGGACAGCGCCATCTATGGGAGACGCGACGGGTCGCGGGGGTACGCCGGATTGAGGGACGCCGATCGACGACCGACCAGGTGATGCTATAAGGAGCTTCACCCCTAAAAAATCACAGCAAATCCACGAAGTGAATGATGATCAGGGCGCGAAGCTGCGGGGGGATCATTCGGGTAACCATGAATCTCCCCCGTACATTGCCCACTCGATCATGCAAAGACGTGACATGTCGTGACGCGAGCCCTCGCCGCCTCTGGATCAGCTTGCCGACGCTGCCGTGCCGCTGCAGCTTCACGAGCCCGCAAATCTGGATCTGCTTGTCTGCGTCGCCGGCGCCTACTTCCCTCGCGAACAACTTGAGAGCCCGCGCTGCAGCCTCTTTGCGAGCCCTCCGCTCCGCCGCCGCCTTGTCTTCTTCGTTGTTCACAGAAGTAGTAGCAGTATCGAAGCACAATGAGTGACAACCGTCGAAAGAGAGAGGAAGCGCGCCGAGAGTGGAGTTTGCGCGCAGGAGAGTGGAGCGAGAGCCGCAGAGCCATCTAGTGGGCGCCATGCATATCAAATGAGAGCAAAGCTGCGCCTCTAGCGGCAGCGGCGTGTACTAGCGTGGCTACACCGGGGGAGTGATGTACAAGCCGAAGCTTCGCCCCTAAAAGAGAATGTGCTCTGGAACGCGCTTATTGTTCATAGTCATCATCGTCATCGTCATGGCGTTTAATGGTTACCTTGCATGTGCTGTGCCCTGATGGCAGCGTCATCCTCATCGCACTAGCGTGGCTACGCCGAGTGACACCGGCGGAGGGATGGACAAGCCTCGACCTTAAGGAGCTTCGCCCCTAAAACCGCGCGCGTCTAGGATGTAGGTGAATGAGCGTACGCAGCAGTCTTTGCAGTGTACGAATGGCGATAACAATAGGAAACAACCAGTTGTGCGTGGCGGACACTGATGAAACAGTGAAGCTGTTGCTTACAAAGACGCCCTCGCTTCGACAATAGCTGGTTGAGTGAAGTGGGATTTGAGAGAAGTGGGGTTGAATGAAGTGGCATGAAGTGGGTTAATGAAGTGGGAGGAGTGGCGGGAGGTAGTGGTGGGCGTAGAGGTGAGTGGTGGGAGCCCTGAGTAGTGATACCTACCCGTTTCCGATCTACGACGGCCCATGGGCAGGAAAGCTACGACTAAGAACAGCTTTGCGGTGAAAAATAAAAGCGGTCACGTGACACGAGTTAATTCACACGACATTCATTGGCCCTCCTTCATCGAGGCTTTCGCCTCGTTTTTGCGAAAGCGTGAATCCGAGGTGAAAAATAACATCATAGAGAAGGGGATCATCTGGCGTGGCAAATGTTAAAAAAAATTTTCGCGGAACGCGACTGGGAGTTTAAAAATGCCCCCCCCCCCCTCCCCCGAAGGGGATCGTGAGGAAATGCGAATGCATTTCTTGCGCCGAGTACATGGCGTAGTAATTTTAATGGCGTAAATTACTTGCTAGGGGTACCGTTGCCGTCAGACATTCGCCTTCACCGACTTCTGCCATCACCTTGAGAGGCGCCCAGCCAGCGAACGGTCGAGAGTGAGGCGCGAGCGGACGGGAGAGTGGGGCGCAGGGAGGAGAGAGAGCGAATGGCGAGAGAAGGAGCGGCGAAGCACTACACCTACCCTCTCCTACACTCTCTCGCACCACATGCTCCGGTTGCTAGGGGCGAGGATAAGCGCGCGCGCCCGCAGCTGTTGCTATGGGAGAGGGAGTGAGAGCGGAGAGATAACACCGGCCGGCGCGCGGACACCGCCGCGGACAACGCCGGATGCCTGACATAGCCCGACTAACAAATGCATTCGCATTTAAAAAAGATGAAGCAGCGTTCGCGTGGCTCACCTGGCTGACGTCTAGGGTAGCGAATGCCTCTCAAATACGTGCGAGAACATGAATGTGCATACATATTACGATACTCAAAGTGAACTAGGGGAGTAGAGAGCTAATTATTCATATTTAAAAAAGTACTTGCATGATTTTCAGCAATCACAAAGGGGCTTTATAAGTTTCTTTGAAATGCAGGGTTAGCGCTGTGCGCACACCGGAGCCAGGGAACACGAGTAAAATTTTTGACTTAGATCGCAGACTTTTCGACACCCGAGTATATGCAAGCCAGCGCGATTGGAATGGACGTTATCCCGACGAGCCACCACAGTTCACTAGGTTCGCCAACTTTGCGTCCTGCATGTAGGCTAAATTAAGGAAATTGCGGTCGTAGTCGCTGTTCATCCATTCACTGATCGTTGTTTAGGGCACTATGTGTGACTGAAAGAGCTGCTGCTTGTACGTGGCGAGATGCTGTCTCCCCGGGACCTCATACTGTTCACACGTCACTGTGAAGCGGCTCCCTCGATATTGAAACTGAAAGTTATCGCTGATGATATGCCGATAATAAAAAATGTATTCAGTGCATTCCTGAGTACAGAAATACTCTTTTTTGGATTCTCCACACCAGTGTTTTTGTTAGAGCAGTAATCCTAAAATATTTAAAGTTCGTGTCAGTACTCCTCTAAACCACATCATCATCAGCCTGTCTACGCCCACTGCAGGGCAAAGGCCTCTCCCATGATTCGCCAATCAACCCGGTCCTGTGCTTTCTGCTGCCACGTTATACCGGCAAACTTCTTAATCTCATCTACCCACCTAATTTTCTGTCTCCCCCTCACGCGTTTGCCATCTCTTGGAAATCCAGTCAGTTACCCTTAATGACCAGCGGTTATCCTGCCGACGTGCTACGTAATGTAATGAAATGATAATACTGACACTCTGACGGATTAAAAAAAAAATTCTCCAGTGGAAAACATTCCTCGAAACTGAAGTCAAGATTCCGTCATCTTACCAGGGACAAAATATACTGTTAGTAGGCAGCAAATGAGCAGTGTTTTCCTTTCACGTCCTACCAGTTTAATGTTGCTAATTTGTTGTGGCAGATGGCACTCGACGTGTTCTTTCTGTTAAGTGATTCTGAAGCGTCAACATCTATGCAAGTTTTATTCAAGATCAAATGATCAATTCTCTTCTCGAAAGGTCGCTTTCACCGTGAACAGCAATCGCTTATATTAAAATTAGCCTACACATAAAAAAAAAATCGAGTATATTCAGAGTATTTCTGTCACACAACTATAATAGACATTTCGCTTGCTTGCGTTTCCTTTCTTGCAAACCCGGCTGTCGCCAGTGTCCCATCAAGACTTCTATGTTACGCTGATAGCGCGCTTGCCGTTTTTGACCGGGAATTACAGGTACCGCGGTGGTAAGACAAGCAATGTAGGCGAGGTAAACGAAGATTATTGTTCTGCGGCAGCAATAGTCTCCAAATATTCAATTTTATTGCGATAGCAATTATACGGACACTCTCGGCTGGTTTTTTTTTTGCCGTCGCCATTGCCGTTACCGTCATGTCCCACACACACACACACACACACACACACACACACACACACACACACACACACACACACACACACACACACACACACACACACACACACACACACACACATATATATATATATATATATATATATATATATATATATATATATATATATATATATATATATATATATATATATATATATATATATATATATATATATATATATATATATATATATACATGTGTGTCACGAAGAAACATAATTCAGAAAAAATTGGCCGCGTATCTGCGCGATTCGCTGTCTATCTATCTATCTATCCATCTCTCGCTCTCTCTCTCTAT
>JALIZH010032057.1:0-26464 GCA_030522465.1 Rhipicephalus appendiculatus
CTCCTACGCTCCCCCCTCTCTCGCCACACGACGCAGACAGCGTCTGCTAGCGAAGTTTCTTAGTTGAAAAAACCGACCGCTCGCGCTGCACAACCGTTCACTGTCTATCTCGTATATATGGCAATTGATCTTGACCTCCAATGTGGTGCCGGTGGGAGATTTCTCCTGTGCGTTGTTGAACAATAAAAATTCGCAGCGTGCGCGTTAACTAAAAGCGCACTGCGGGTCTCTGTGTCCAGTCGGAGTCTTCTGTCTCTCATTGCCCATTAGCAGCGATTGGCATGTTCCAGCAGGAAACACCGGTCCATCACTGCGTGCTTTGCGCCTCCTCAGTTTTCTCTCCTGCGCAACGCTGCGATAGCGCCAACGTCAACGCCACCGCCAGTGTAAGCGTTAGCGCCCGCTGCTTCACATCTACACATGGTTCCCTTTAGCGGGAGATGGTGTAATTTTTTTTCATTATGGCTGCTATACTTAACATCATATCACTGAACGTTAAAGGTTGTCGCAGGGCGGCAAAACAGGCCGAGGTGATTAGTGTAGCCCGTGCTTCGAATTGTGATGTTTTGTGCCTGCAGGAAACCAATTTCTTCTCGCTATCTGACGTGCTGGCTTTTAAAGGAAAGTTCAATCTAGATTGTTATTTCTCTTTCGCTACAACTCGTTTTACGGGAGTAGGTATTATTATATTTAATCGGGCTTTATTGAGGGGTCACGATGTTTTTAAATGCGAATGCATTTCTTAGTCGGGCTATGTCAGGCGTCGGTGTCCGCATCTCTCCGCTCTCACTCCCTCTCCCGTAGCAACAGCTGCGGGCGCGCGCTTATCCTCGCCCCTAGCAACCGGAGCAGGTGGTGCGGGCGGAGTAGCGGAGAGTGAGTGGAGAGGAGGAGCGCGCGCCGCTGTAAATTTCCCTAGTGGCACCGACGCTTCCGCCGGCGTTCCTGCATGCGCTTGTGTGCGTTTCATCGCGTCGTTGTTCCGGTGTGGCGCATCAATAGACATTTCTAGTTGAGCATCTGCTACAACTATGGGGACGCAAGCCTGCCATAGGAATATGGCTTGCAGGCTGCGTCTACAGACCTGCTGCGGATGGCCAACTAAAAGCGTCTGACGGGCTGATGAATGTGTAAATAAATGGTTACGGTACAGATCCTCGTCTCGTCATTAATTTACGCCATTAAAATTACTACGCCGTGTACTCTCCGCGCAAGAAATGCATTCCCATTTCCTCACGATTCCCTTCGGGGAGGTGGGGGGCATCTTTAGATGTGAAGCATCTTATGGCGAAGCTTAATCCGGTGGTGGTGTGCGGCGTGGCCTCCCTTACTGCGCATGCGCAGACCCTTTAAAAAAATAAAAATAAAAAAAACCTCCTCTCCCCTTTCTCTCCTCTAGGCATCCCTCCCCGCGGCAACCACACCCTCACTGCGCATGCGCCTCCCCTCCTCTCTCCCCTCCTATGCTCCCCCTCTCTCCTCTGGGCATCCCTGCCTGGGCTCCCACTGTGCATGCGCGTTTCCTACGCTCCCCCCCTCTCTTCTCTAGGCATCCCTGCCCACAGCGTCCACACCCGCACTGCGCATGCGCGTCCCCCCCTCTCTCTCCTCTCCTACGCTACCCCCCTCTCTCGCCTCGCGACGCCGACGCAGGCAGCGTCTGCTAGCGAGTTTCTTGGTTGAAAAAACCGACTGCTCGCGCTGCACAACCGTTCACTGTCCATCCCGTATATATGGCAATGGATCTTGTCCTCAAGGTGGTGCCGGTGGGAGATTTCTCCTGTGCGTTGTTGAGCAATAAAAATTCGCAGCGTGCGCGTTCACTAAAAGCCGACTGCGGGTCTCTGTGTCCAGTCGGAGTCTTCTGTCTCTCATTGCCCATTAGCAGCGATTGGCATGTTCCAGTAGGAAACACCGCTCCATCACTGCGTGCTTTGCGCCTCCTCAGTTTTCTCTCCTGCGCAACGCTGCGATAGCGCCAGCGTCAACGCCACCGCCAGTGTAAGCGTTAGCGCCCGCTGCTTCACATCTACACATGGTTCCCTTTAGCGGGAGATGGCGTAATTTTTTTGTGATGGTGTGGGTAGGGTTCTGGCTTTAGACTGCATCTACCTTTCTTTTAGGTTGAGGATACTGTGTGTATATGGGCCAGCAAAAGCTGGACAGTCTAATGATTTTTTTTCGAGACCTGGATTTTTTTTTTCTCGACGGTCGTCACGTTATTCTAATTGGCGACTTCAACCGTGTGTTAAATACGCGAAGCGATGTACAAGGTCCTGGCTGGGGTCGATCTGCTTGGAATTCACGTGAGCTGCGACGCCTTGCCCAACACTTTTCATTACTGGATGCGCACAATGTCGTGCATGGGAACACCTTTGTTTGGACATGGCGACGCGGGCCATCATCCAGCGAGGCTCGACCGGGCTAATATTCCACGTGCCTTAGAGGCACTTGTCTCCGATTTACGTGTTCTGCCCTTCCCACCTTCTCCTGTGTACATCTCTGACCATCGTCCGATTCTCTTCGAGCTTGAAATTCCAATTTCTTTGTCGGAGAAACCATGGCGTCTTGATGTTCGCGTCCTCCAGGATTCGCGCTCACGGTCAGATTTGTCACGTGCAATACGTGTGTCACTCGCTACGTCTGGTCCAGATGATTGGGCTGCGCTTAAAACGCAGTGGCGTCTGCACTGCTCAGTTGAAGGACGTTCGGTTCGTCGTCGCGTTTCTGAGGAGCTGGCCGATACTGCAACGAAGTTGCGCATCGCCTTGCGCGCCGAAACGCCGTCTCCCCCTCATGCGAGCTTGGCAGCGTGAACTAATTGAACGCTTCCAGCGCTTGACTGCAAGCCTCGTCTCTGGCGGCGGCAGCGTGGCGTTGTAGGCACAACCCCTGTGCACATACTGAGGTGCTACGCTATGCGAGGCAATCGTTTTTTGGGCAGTCACAGCCGTCTGTCTCTATGACCCCGCAGAAACCACCTGCGCAGCCGCTTCCTACTCGTGATCGATCTTTTCTTGGCGCATTTTGAAGCGATGTCATGTTCGGCAATGCGGAAAAACTGTCATATAATACCGCCAATGCTTAGAGGGTTGCCCCGTGTCCCTCAACAAGCAGCTGATTCTCTACACGCCCCCCCCCCCCCCGTCTCCCGAAGAGGTAAAAGCTGCACTGCAATCCATGAAACGTGGAACGGCCCCTGGGCCAGACGGTTTTCCAGTTGAGTTTTAGGGCGAAAGCGTTTAATGTCTCATGCTCACGTCCGTCCGGTGTCCGTGCGTCCGGTGCCGTCCGTCCGTCCGGTGTCCGTCCGTCCGTCCGTCTGTCCGTCTGTCCGTCCGTCCGTCCGTCCGTCCGTCCGTCCGTCCGTCCGTCTGTCCGTCCGGTGTCCGTCCGTCCGTTGTCCGTCCGTCCGGTGTACGTCCGTCCACACCCCCACTGCGCATGCACCAACCCATTAAAAAAATAAAAAAAAATCCCCCCATCTCCCGTTAAAGGGAACCATGTGTGGATGCGAAGCAGCAGGGAGATAATTAGCTTGAGCGGGAGGAAAGTCGCCGCTCTCATTTCACGGCAGTGGTCCGGGCGCTCATCGCGGCGCAGGAGAGAGAATGAGGTGCGCGCGCTCCGTCATTTTCATACCGTGTAACTACCGTGGCGCCCCCAGTGGAGTATGCAGCTGTCACACCACCTGTCGTTCCGTAGAGGATTCCTAGAGGAAAGGACGGGGGCGACCGTAGGAGAGGAGAGAGAGGGGACGTGCATGCGCTGTGGGACGCGGGAGCCGCTCCGTAGAGTAGAGAATTCCAAGAGGAGAGAGGGGGGAGAGGAGGCGCATGCGCTCTGGGGATGTGGGACGCCGGAGCCGCTCCGTAGAGTAGAGTATTCCTAGAGGAGAGAGGGGGAAAGGACGCGGGGCCCGCTCCGTAGAGTAGACGATTCCTAGAGGAGAGAAAGGGGTGAGCGTAGGAGAGAGAGGGGGGACGGCACGCGCATGCGCTGTGGTGGTGTGGGACGCGGGACGGACTAAGCCCCCCTCCAAACACATGCAAGCAAGATTAAGGAATGGGGTCAACCTGGGCGACAGACACCACCTGCCTAGCCACTGCTAAGCAGCCTCTCTGAGCTCTCGGCCATGACTCAAGGAATGGGGTCAACGTGGGCGACAAACACCACCTGCCTAGCCATTGCTAAGCAGCCTCTCTGTGTTCTTGGCCATGACTCTGATGACTGTGTTAGGGTTGACGGCCTTCATATTACTACAGTGTTCTGGTTCGCATAATGGGCGCTTCCCTACTTCATGAAAGTGGCCGGACGCGGGACGGGGGACGGCGGACGCGGGAGGGACAGAGCCCCGAGCATAAGATCCTTCGCATCTAATAAAAAACCTCCTCCCCACCTTTCTCTCCTCTAGGCATCCCTCCCCGCGGAGGCCACACCCTCACCGCGAATGCGCGTCCCCTCCCTCTCTCCCCTCCTACGCTCCCCCTCTCCCCTCTAGACATCTTTGCCCGCGGCGTCCACACCCCCAATGCGCATGCGCGTCATCCCCTCTCCTACGCTACCCCCTCTCTCGCCTCGCGACGCCGACGCAGGCAGCGTCTCCTAGCGAGTGTTGGTTGAAAAAACCGACTGCTCGCGCTGCACAACCGTTCACTGGCCACCCCGTATATATGGCAATGGATCTTGACCTGCAAGGTGGTGCAGGTGGGAGATTTCTCCTGTGCCTTCTGGAACGATAAAAAATTCGCAGTGTGCGCGTTACCTAAAAGTGGACTGCGTAAGTGATGGACCGGTAACCAGCGGGCGCTTACCGGTCCATCACTGCGTGCTTTGCGCCCCCCAGGTTTCTCTCCTGTGGAACGCTGCGATGAGCGCCAGCGTCAACGCCACCGCCAGTGTAAGCCTTAGCGCCCGCTGCTTCGCATCTACACATCGTTCCCTTTAGCGGGAGATGGTGTAATCTTTAAGACGAAGGCCTTTAATGTCTCATTAACGTCCGTCCGGTGTCCGTCCGACCTCCGTCCGGCGTCCGTCCGTCCATCTGTCAATCCGTCTGTTTGTCTGTTCATCCGTCCGTCCATCCATCTGTCTGTCCGTCCGTCCATCCGTCCGTCCGTCCATCCGAGCTCTGGCACGGAGCCAGGTGGCCGCCGGGATGCGCAGACGGAACGCCGGTCGCGTCGGACTCTATAGCGCTCGCGCTTTGCTTGCGTAGCGTTGCTGTGCCCAGAGTTTGCAATCATTCTGACGAACGCCGTCTCAATGGACCCAGGCGTTCACGGAATACACTTTCGAATTTACAAAGGGTCCGTCAATTAAGAGCTGGAACGCCGATGGCGTTTGCACGATGCGCAAAGCGCGAGAAAATACTAACGCATGCGGCCGGAGGAAGACGAGTCTCGCGTCTCGCTGCGATTCGCGGTAAAAAATTAAAGAAGAAAACACGCACCCATTCGGTTTGTGTCTTATCCCACTGAGAGTGTAAAAGAAAAAAAGACATGACATAATCAGTGGAATGGCCACACGCTTTCGCCGAACACACTTTGGAATGTACAAAGTGTCCTTAAATTTTTTTACCTGGCATTTTGGAATGAGATTGGTGATGCCCTTACAGCGGTTATCCGGAGGTGTTTTGAGGACGGCGCCTTTCCATCCAGTTTTCGAAATGGCCGAATTGTACTTATTCCAAAAGGTGACGCTTCCTCTCATAATCCTGAAGAATGGAGGCCTATCACGCTTCTTAATGTTGACTATAAGATCTTCGCGACTGTAATCGTTCAACGTCTGAGGGCTTTGCTGAACGCCCTGGTGGGTCATCAGCAAGCTTCATCAGTGCCTGGACGAGAAATACACAGCTTGTCCTTTACCACACGTGATGTCATAGCCTACACGCTGTCACGGTCTGCACGTGGTCTCCTTGTATCGTTGGACCAGGAGAAAGCATTTGACCGACTGAAGCATGCGTATATCTTTAATGTGCTCACAGCCTTTGGCTTTCACCATTCATTTGTAGAATTAATAAGGAATACCTACTCTGATATAAAAAGCACACTGGTTCTGGATGGCTGGGAAAGTGCTGCCTTTCCCGTAACACGTGGGGTGCGTCAGGGATGTCCATTGTCCCCTCTGCTATTTGTGCTCAGCCTTGAGCCCTTGTGTTGTGCTTTAGACGTGGATCCGCGCGTCCGGGGTCTTCCGCTCCCTGGCAGCAGTGTTGTGAAGGTCACAGCTTTTGCTGACGACATTACTCTGTACCTTTCGGGTGAAGGCAGTCTTTCACAAAGCCTACGGTTATTCTTCGAGTACGGTGACTTTTCAGGTCCAGCACTGAACCTCTCCAAATACCGGTATTTGTTCATTGGCTCACCGAACTCCAGACTTAGCTCCGTTTTCTCTATTCAACCGGCCATGTCCCTTCGCATTTTAGTGATTTTATACAATCACTACGGCATTTGTAACTCCGTTTGGTCAAACGCTCTCGACGAAGTCAAACAAAAAATTCAGGACGCACGGGATTGTGACTTCCCGCTTCTTGAACGGAGGTACCTTGCACAGGTTGTATTTTGCGGTCGCATTTGGTACCTTTCACACGTGGTGCAACCGCCTTTGCGTATCATCCGATCATTGTAGTCTGCTTTGTGTTCTTTTTTTTTTTGGTCAGGTGTACTGAGTTGGTCTCTCGTGCGGCACTAGGACAGCAGCGTTCCCAGGGAGGCTTTGCTTTCCCTTCGGTGTCCATACGCTGCAGGCTACTGGCCCTGCGCTTCCTGTTGCGCCTTGTACAAGGAGAGGAATCGCCCGCGCGAACGCTCGCATATTGTTTTCTAGGCACTCACCTCCGGCATTTGATGCCTAATGTGCATCTTAACAGGGGCCCACAGTCAGTAACAGTTCCTTCATTTTATGCAACAGCTGTTGCATTTTTTCGCCATGTCCAGTCGACCTGTCCTGGGGTAGATGTGTTGAACAATCCTATTGTTGACACAACAGCTGTTTTGTTGCTCCCGTTAGTTCCCCCGGCCCGCCGCGCTCGCTCTAGTCTTGTGTCTTGGAGCGCACTGACAGCATCTTTTCTGCCTGGCCACCTTCATGTGGCGGCTGGGATGGGGTTTGCTTCCAACTCTCGACCGCCTCGAGAGGTGGAGAATGGTCCAGTCAGCAACATGCCCGAACTGCTCCCTACAGGAAACAAACCAGCATGTTCTCAGGCAATGCGTCATTGCTCGTGTTTTCTGGAAGGCCGTGCATGTTGGATTTCGCGGTCTCGGCGTAAATCGCTTCGTTTCTTCTGGGCGTTGTTCACGAGGCCGCTTTGCCTGCCTCTCATTGTTGCCGGTGTTTTCTGTCTCTGGCGCAACCGCTGCGAGGCGGTTGCAGCAGGCCGTCGCCGTCGCGCTCTCTTCCCGATCCTAGAGAGATTGTACTCGGAGCTGCTATCTGTTTTGTCGCAGGAGCTCTTCTTTCTTGCTGAAGAGGAATTCCTTCGGCACTGGTCTTGTCGGTTTGTGTCGGTCTACAACAGACGCGTCAAACCTGCCTGGTTTTGGTAGGCTGATGTGTCCATTGGTGTCAGCAAAAACGCCATGTAAATACGCAAAATGTACATAGTCATGTTTTATTGTGCTTTTTGTTCACCATGTAATGTACATATATGTACCTATGTTTTTGTAAAAAAACTTTGCGTGTCTGTGCATGTTCTGTTCTGTTGAAATGTTATTCATGTTCTTAGTATGTGTTATTAAATTTCTCTAAACACACTTCTAGCTGCCTTAAGGCACAACATGTCATATATAGATCTTCTACTGCTTCTCAAAGGGGACTCCCAACCTTTTATCTAAAGTGCCTACATCACTGCCGACCGCATCATCGTGCAGTGGCGCTCGTCCGAACTATTGCGGGCGGAAATGACCCAGGAGACCGCAGGCATATGGTTGGATAAAAGAAGTGATTCCAGTATTTATTAAAAAAGGAATATGACTGGCTTTTGTTTTTTAGCATGCTTTTTCACTCATCGCCCCATGCACCAACGCGCTTACACGTTTTCAGTTTAAAAGCTCCAGAACTGGGCGAAGAATGCGCCGAACGCCACAGCGCTGGAGGTAGCTCCCGGGATACGCTTTGAGAGAGTTGATGTAAACACCTCCGCGTTAAAGGGCCCCTAACCAGGCCCCATAACAAATTTTAGTTAGACAGTTGTTGTGTGGCCGATGAAGAGCATTATACCACAAGAATTTTTTCAATCGGTTCATTAGGCGCTGAGAAAACCGGCATTTTGAAGCGGCGCGAACCCATGATGTGAGGAGGTGAGCTCAAAACCCTTGCTGCTCGCCCCGCGTAGCCTTCTCAAGACAAATCTCTTCCCTACCTTCTCCGGCATCCGAGCGAGAGCAACACATCATGGCTCGCAAGGTCACGTGTGCATGACGTGCGAGGAAACCCAGCCCCCCGAGCACGCGTGCGGCGTTCTTTTGTCAACCAACGTTGTTTTGTGGTCTACTTCCTGTTTCTGCGATATGGATGCCTCGGTGCGCGCTCGTTTGGAAAGGCTGGCACGGATAATGTATCCTTACCAAGACACACCGCGTCGCATTTACGTTTACTTGGACGCGGTAGAATCAGTGAGCATAATGAGTGCTCGTACGCTCCAGAACATTACTTACGTTTCCAGGGCTGGCGTCTGCTCGATGCGCTAACCACGGGGACATGAACGCGTGCGAAACGGAGGCACATTAGCGCCGCAATCGCTGCAATTCACTGAACAAAAATGAAAAAGACGCACACATTCCCTTTGTGCGTCTCATTATTTCTCTCAAGCTTTGTTCATCTATTCAAGCAACAAATTCCACAAACCACACATCGTGTCAAATAATTCTCGCAGTGTCACGTGCTACTGTTGTCGACGTCAGTGCACAGGCGTCTACGTAGATGAGCGTCGTCACAGCAATACCGTCTACGTAGGGCCATTCCAACGTGTACGTCATCCCCTCATTCTCTACGCGCGAGCACGCGAAAGGAAAGGCAAGCCGCGTTCATCTTGAAATTTGACCGATTTCCGCACCGCGTAGTGTTGCAAATTTGGGCAGACGTGATCGTGAACGCTCAGTGTATCATTTGAGCTCGTCAGCTCAACATTGTCAAACCTGGTGAGGGGCCCTTTAAGAAAGATCACTAAAACTACACCACATGATAGAAACACCAGAGAGCTGCCTCGTTTCGCACGTGCGGTTCACTCTTGCAGAACAACGTTTTTGGTTGCTATCGCAGCAGCGTCTTCAATTAAGTTGGAAAGAACGGAAACAATGGCATGCAAGCTTCCCGTACGCAGGAGTTGTCAGCCCATTATACCGACCGCGCCTTGCAACGCAAGCGGCGAGTGAAATGAGGTAAGCTGACACCACGAAGATCAAATCGAGGGTAGGTGTCTCTTTTATTGTATTTTGAATATTCCATGTTGAATGCCCCCATCGCTGGTGTATTTGCTGCAATAATCTCTTCAGCCTACACTCAAAGCAACCCGCACGTAAAAATGTAAAAGAATGACGTCTTGAAAAGTGTCGTAGGGCCCTTTTAAGGCGAAAGTTATACATGCTGTAGCATTGCCAAAGGACGAGAAAGGGAAGTGAGGGAATGGAGAAGCGATGTGAGGGGGAAGACGAGAAACACAAGAGGGGAGAGAGAGAAAAGTTGTCATAGTCTTGAATCGTATAGTACTGAAGGAGGTACGCAAGGTAACTAAGATGAATAAAAGTGATCTAGGGGTGAGGAGGATGTAAACTCGGAAGGGAGAGGGTAAAGCCTAGCATAGTCTCCTATACTATTGTATAACTAGGGTTGGGAAATGAAAGAGACGATGTGGAGGAGGGAAAGAAAAAGGGCAAGGCGAAGAACTCCGTTGTTTCTTCAGTCTTCGCACCGTGAGTGCGTAGCTGGCCCATTTCTTTGATAGAAGACGTGATATGTGCCATGAAAATTACCGCGTAAAGACGTGTACAGTTATGCTCTACTAAGCAAGAATACTTTGAAAGGTCGGTACTGTGAGTCTCACGGCAGACACTACCGTAGTGGTTGGGATAGTCAATAATTAAAGAGTTGGGAAAATATTTTATTGAGCCGCCAGCTCGATGCTTCGCAAGTAATAACGAATGTTTGGGTAATGTGATGTGAACAAGGGCCGCCATAAATTTCAGAGTTAAACGTGCTGGAGAGGGAGGTCAGAAAGCGGCAGTTTAATTTCAGTCGGTGCCGGGAGTTGGCTCTGCATGCAGTCCACTAAACTAATGTTCGCTAAGAAGGCCAAGTTGTGATTGTAGTGGTTTTCGCATGCAGACAGATAGATTGAGGCAAATACGTAGGTTTGATGTGAACAGGCTTGACTTCGGATCGCGAAGTCTATTTGACAGATTTTCATCAATATCAGGGTGTTGGATTGAAATGAAACACTTCTATAATAACTCTCGAATAGACGTGAAATGCTAAATACGTTCGCCCAGAATGGTCAAGCTTCAAATTGGAGCTAAAATGACACCAATTTCTTCCACGCAGTCCAAAACGATCTTAAACACGTGAAGTTGCGGAACGGTGGAAGGTAATTAGTTCCGCAACCTATAGGTGTCTAGAAGTACACTTTGCAGGGCTAGTCGATTCATGTTCGTGTACAAGCCACAAAAATAAAAGAAGTTTTCCCCGACAAAATATTGAGCCCTTGAACCATTCCCTCGTTATTTCGTCGTTCAAAAATAATCATATTTTTGTGGCATGTACGCGAAGCTGTAGGCACATCGCACTAAGTGCATAACACTTAAAATCACGAATAAGTCGTTGGTCGGCAAAAAATGCGCAATATTCACTCATTATTCAACATACGTGATTTTAGGGAGTAAATTTCTAGAACATGAGGTGTATAGATAACAATTGGCCAAGTCATAATAACCGACTTCCATTAGGCGTAACTAAGCAAATGCTTTGTCAGGGCTATTCTGGAGCTCCTCATACAAGGCAGTTTACTGACCACCTAGCGCTTCATCACGCTAGGGCGTCGGTAAACGCATGGTGCCTTGGCCCTGGCCTATTAATTACCTAGCGTTTCCAACAAACCCACGCGCGCAGTCTAGGTTCCTCGCCTCGACTAGAACCATGCGTCTGGGATTCTTCTAACCGTGTGTACGAAGTCGTAATCAAGATGTAAATGGGACGGGCTAAATAACCTTCTCTCAGACTTCGTCAGCGGAAGAGTCCAAGCCTTTTGTTCGGCGTCCTGGAGTTGCGCGAATAGATTACCGCCATCTGCTCGGCCTAAATTAGGCTGAAGACGCCATCATGCACCAGCGTACTTCCAACTTATATAAATTTGCACGCATCAGCAAAAAAGGCCCCAGGCCTTTCGACAACCGGTTAAAGCGTAAAATGTTAGCGCTATGCATGATTTTTCGCTTGGCTCGTGCTGTTGTGTGAAAACCCTCACTGTCTCTGCCAGTCTCCTCCGGTTTACCAACGGGAAAAAAAATTGGGGGGACCCTTAAGCTTCGCCTTTAAGAGTTATAGCGATATTCTGTCCCTAGTGCGTACTTCTATCACTTAGTGCATACTATGTAATGAGTAGGATGCTTTAAATCAGGAGAAATTATGAGCGGGAAATATTTGCGAACTTGCTATGCACCTACTACGGTGGTCTTAAGGAAATATGCGCAGTAACGTGTGTGCCTTTTGTAATGGGTGGCTGGCTTTAAACCACGATGTATTTGTGATATTCACATGTTCTGGCGCCCGATGGCAATGTACGCTTGGACCACGCAATATTATTGCGATATTACATGTTGTGACGCTTGTATACAGGACGCGTGTGTTTGTAAAGTATGAAAGTTATTTTCACCGCGTTCCCACGCAGAGGAAGTTATTTTAGCTGTACATCCAAGCAGACGCTTGCATGCGTTGTAGAACACCTGCTTGCCATGCAGACGGCCTGGTTTCGATCATCAGTCGCACCCGGAAAATTTATGGGCGAAGCTCCTCTTAGTCTAACCTTGTCACACGTCAGGCGTAACCGGCAGTATCTCCCGAACAGTATAATAGATGGCGGTGTCTCATAGAAGTACATACAAACTGCAGTTGAGTGATGATATTCTAGATGGCGCTGTACACTCGCTACTCTCCGGCTGGCTGCTGCGCTGGCTGTGCCTGGGTGCGCGGGGAACGAGTGCCTCTCTCAGTCTCCTGGATCGTCGCCGTACGTGTCGGATCGTTGGTGGGGCATGGACGAAGCGGAGCGGCGGGCGCGGAGGGCCGCGGCGGCTCGTGCTCGTCGCAGCCTGAGCTTCGCCCACCTCACCATCATTCACCTCGTGGATATGCTGTGATTTTTTTTTATTATTTATTTTATTGCATTTTTCTCGATTTTTCGGTCATGGACAAGCTCACAACCAACGACGCCGACACCGAGGCCGGAATTTCTGCGAAACAAGCTCTTTAACGCTAACGCATTAAAAAAAATTACACCATCTCCCGCTAAAGGGAACCATGTGTAGATGTGAAGCAGCGGGCGCTAACGCTTACACTGGCGGCGGCGTTGACGCTGGCGCTCATCGCAGCGTTGTGCAGGAGAGAAAACTGGGGAGGCGCAAAGCAGGCAGTGATGGAGCAGTTTTTCCTACTAGAACATGCCAATCGCTGCTAATGGGCAATGAGAGACAGAGACTCTGACTGGACACAGAGACCCGCACTCCGCTTTTAGTTAACGCGCACGCTGCGAATTTTTATTGTTCAACAACGCACAGGAGAAATCTCCCACCGGCACCACCTTGGAGGTCAAGATCCATTGCTATATATACGGGATGGCCAGTCAACGGTTGTGCAGCGCGAGCAGTCGGTTTTTTCAACCAAGAAACTCGCTAGCAGACGCTGCCTGCGTCGGCGTCGCGAGGCGAGAGGGAGGAGCGTAGGAGAGGAGAGAGAGGGGGTGACACGCATGCGCAGTGGGAGTGTGAACGCCGTGGGCAGGGATGCGTAGAGGAGAGAGGGGGGAGCGTAGGAGAGGAGAGAGAGGGGGGGGACGCGAATGCGCAGGGGGAGTTAGACGCCGCGGGCAGGGATGGAGAGAGGGGGGGAGTGTAAGAGGGGAGAGAGGAAGGGAGGCGCACGCGCAGTGTGGGTGTGGTTGTCGCGGGGAGGGATGCCTAGAGGAGAGAGAGAGGGGGAGAGGAGGTTTTTATTTTTTATTTTTTTTAACTGTTTGCGCATGCGCAGTAAGGGTGGGCACGCGGCACACCACCACCACCACCACCACCGGATTAAGCTTCGCCATAAGATGCTTCACATCTAAAACAGCAACCCGAAACTCGATACCATTGCCCTCATCGTTAACCAGATATGCTTAGGGTGGAACTCCCGCCTCTGCTGGCGAAGCCATTCTTAGTCACCCTCGTGAATGGCATTTTGCGCAAAAGGACACACGAACACGAAAGGAAGAAACCACGAGACTAGCGCAGACTAACAACTGAAAGTTTATTGTCAGAAAAACACACTTATAAAGAAAAAAGCAGATACGTGGTTATGATTACAGGTTGGCGGCTAAATAATCTATCTCAAGTTTATGCAAGTTCACCGATGGCCTTGCCACACACATGTCACCCAACGCTCCATTCTCCTTAGTCACCCTCCACGGATGCTTCTGCACCTCGTGTGGTGTTACATTGCCTCTTGGACACCAACCTTCGCGAGATCGACGATGTCAATTGGTGACGCCATGATAACCTCACCAGATGTCGTCACTGTGCGCCGGCATCGCTCGCTCGGAGACGCTTGGCGCCGCGAAATCAATGGAGTGGCCCATTTAAAGATCCGCTACAATAAATAATTCGATTGAGGTTCAATGAAGTTATTTTTGCTTCAACTGCAGGGGGATAATTCATTAAAACAGCACAAAGCAACGATATCATCCTAAGCCAGAAGTATCCAATAGAGTAGCGAGCACTGTTAAAGCCTCGAAGTATAAATAACCAATGGGGCAGGTGAATTCGATGAAACAATAATATCTAGAGAGCATAATAACCACTCTGAGAAAGCTGAACAAGAACGCCACGGGAGCCAATCAAGACAGGACCTACAGACACCATTTTGTTCAGGCCCCATCAAACGCGAAAACTGACCGTCGGAGAAGGTGGTGGTGATGGTGGCGTGGTCTTAGTCTATGTCATGAGGACATGGCACTGGGACGTTGTCATGACGTAACACATCGGTAAAACTTCTTACACCGTCATGACGCTGTGATCACGCTACTGCGAGATCGCACGAACTAACGTCACATGGTGACCCCGTCACACAAATCGTAACCTGTTGAAAGGTGGTTCGATCCCGGAGGTATGGCAAAGTGTGCTGAAGGGCAAAGCTCTTACAGTACTTGCGATCCCTGAAGACAGTGAAATATCATGTTATAAGCAGAGAAATTCTAGATGGATGATCAATACAATCGACTGAGATGCAACGAAACATGGTTTTTGCCATCGGACTTTCTCAGTCGAATGCATCAGGAACAGTGATTTTTTTTTTTAGTGGCACGAGGAACGAGTGACAATTTCGCTTTTTCTCCAAGTACGTCCGGTCGAGGAGTTACTTCCTGTTTGGCGAATATATAGAAAATGTGTTTTATAAACAAAACTGTTACAAAATTAATAGTTCAACCTCAAGAGAAATATTGTATACATAGGATATGGAGGCATAAAACGCTTATTTAAGTGAAGCGTCAATGGACAGCCAGGAAATATAATAATTATTGATTGAAGTTGCTCACTCAGACAGTCGATGATTTTCGTGCGAGATGCCGGGAAATTTGCGACGCTAGGCGGAGCCCATGTCAACCAGGAGCTTCTTTCTGGGTCATTCCACGCCAACTTTCTCACCAAACAAAGATTAATTTCTCTCCAGCAAAATGGATTTTATCCAGAGCATAGTATTAGGAATTTATTTACTCGCTTTTAAAAAGTTAGACTAAACGATATGAAGGAATTCTCATATGAAAATTGTAATGAAATTTAGAGAAGATGGTCGCTTATGTAATTAGCTAGATATGCGGAAAAACATGTGACCCACCCGGAGAAAGCATGAGGGCTTTTCGGCATGGCACATTTGAGAAGTGCGCTTGTCAAATTGACTCCATGCACAGTGTGTCTGTGATCTGCTCTGAGGTTGTACTAACCCCCGTATTCAGAAACGCTCCTTGACTTGACTTGTCACCGCCTACAATGCAACACAAATGCCTTTCGAACGCGCTGTTTTTAGCAGTGCCACAGCAGCACGAACGAGTTTCAAACGCGCTGCCTTGAGGCAGTGTCAAGTGAAGTTCAAGTCAAGGAGCGTTTATGATTACGGGGGTAAGAGTGACAGCTTCGAGCTATATATCTTCTACGCTGCTCAAGGGGACCCCCCAACCTTTTTTTTTCTGGAGCGCCTACATCACTGCCGATCGCATCAACATGGGGCGCTCGCCAAAACTATTGCGGACGGAAATGACCCAGTAGAGCGCAGGCCTATGGTTGGATAAATTTGACATTGAAAGTGATTGCAGCATTTATCCAGAAATGAATATGACTGGGTTTTATATTTTTAGCATGCTTTTTCACTCAGCGTTCCATAGGCCAACGCTCTCACATGTTTTCAGTTTGAAAGCTCCAGCGCTGGGCGAGGAATGCGCCGAACGCCACAGCACTTGCGGAAGCCCTCGGGGGACGCTCCAGGCGCTGTTGTTCGTAAAAGCTGAAAAGAAAAGAGAGATTGTATGTAAACACGACCGCAAAAAATTAGGTGCATCATCCCAAAGGGAACCCTGATGGGATGCGAAGCAGCAGCGTTGCGCACGGGTGGCGTCACGGGTTGAACGGCGCTAACGCGGCAGGTGTTGCGGGCGAACGGACGAAAATGCCTTTGTCTCAGACTTCGTCAGCGTAAGAGTCCAAGCCTCTTGTTTCGCGTCGTGGAGTTGTGCGAATTGATTACCGCCATCTGCTAGGCCTAAATTAGGCTGGGAGTTCTTCCACCTTATGTATTCTTCCAGGCATCTGCAAAAAAGTCCCCAGGTCTCTCCAGAACCGATGAAAGTGTAAAATGCTAGCAGTTTCAATGGGCGTGGCAAGGAGGTGTGATTTTCGTTTGGCCGGTGCCGCGGTGTGAAAACCATAACTGCTTCTGCCAGAGCATCTTCGTTTCTATTGCCAGGCGCCTTTTTCTTTTTCTTTTCATTTCTTGAGACGTGGCTTCACTAGCAAAGAGTGCTACCTGTGTTATTTCTCGGGGCAGGCCGTACCAGGTGCTAAGGGAGAAACACCAATATAAGTGCTGTAGGATGTACACGTACTCCATCAAGATATCCTAGATGAGAGAAAAAAAAAATTACACCATCTCCCGCAAAAGGGAACCATGTGTAGATGTGAAGCAGCGGGCGCTAACGCTTACACTGGCGGCGGCGTTGACGCTGGCGCTCATCGCAGTGTTGCGCAGGAGAGAAAACTGGGGAGGCGCAAAGCACGCAGTGATGGAGCGGTGTTTCCTACTGGAACATGCCAATCGCTGCTAATGGGCAATGAGAGACAGAAGACTCCGACTGGACACAGAGACCCGCAGTCCGCTTTTTAGTTAACGCGCACGCTGCGAATTTTTATTGTTCAACAACGCACAGGAGAAATCTCCAACCGGCACCACCTTGCAGGTCAAAATCCATTGCCATATACACGGAGTGGCCAGTGAACGGTTGTGCAGCGCGAGCAGTCGGTTTTTTCAACCAAGAAACTCGCTAGCAGACGCTGCCTGCGTCGGCGTCGCGTCGCGAGGCGAGAGAGGGGGGACCGTAGGAGAGGAGAGAGAGAAGGGGACGCGCATGCGCAGTGGGAGTGTGGACGCCGCGGGCAGGGATACCTAGATGAGAGAGGGGGAGCGTAGGAGAGGAGGGGGGGGGGGGGGACGCGCATGCGCAATGGGGGTGTGGACGCCGCGGGCAGGGATGCCTAGATGAGAGAGGGGGGAGCGTAGGAGGGGAGAGAGGAGGGGAGGCGCATGCGCAGTGAGGGTGGTTGCCGCGGGGAAGGGATGCCTAGAGGAGAGAGAGGGGGAAAGGAGATTTTTTTTATTTATTTTTTTTGAAAGGGTTTGCGCATGCGCAGTAAGGGAGGGCACGCGGTACACCACCACCACCACCGGATTAAGCTTCGCCATATGATGCTTCACATCTAAAAGAGGGTTGACAAAATATATCATACGCGCTGTCGAAGGCGCCCAACGCACGAAAAATTCAAGGATACCTGTCGAGGTATTGATGGAATTCCAACTAAATAAATAAATTCCGAATAATACAAACCTAAATTCCGAATAGAACACAGCTTTTTTTTCTTGTTGTACAGACTTATCTTCACAATTACGACGTTGGGGAGGGCTCCTAAAGTTCACCGATTTCTTAAATTCTCTTAGATGCGAAGCAGCTCTTTGACTAGGCTGTGTAACGCTGTCCCTCCGTCCGTGCATCCGTACGAACGCGCCTCAACGCGCTCCCCTCGCCGCAGGTGTTGGAGCGGTGCCAAGTAGGTCACGCCGCAGCTGCGCGTTGACGTCACGCTCCCCTCGCAGTGCGCGCTGACATCACTCTCTCGCTCGCCTGCCGCGCTCTCGCCGCAGAGCCCGCGGCTGCCGCCTGACGCGCCTAACATACGCGTTGAAACATGTCACCTCTCTCTCGCTTCACCCTCTCCACCGCTTCCATGCGCAACGCTGCTGCTTCGCATCCCATCAGGGTTCCCTTTGGATAGATGGTGTAAATTTTTTAATGAGCGTAACCCAAATGAAGCACTCGCTCTACGTAGATATTTTGATGGTTGCAACGTCCATATAGAAAGCATGTTGCTAATGAGGACATTAACATTTCGAGCATGTTTTCTGCAAGGTAAGAATTTACACTGGAACATTGTCACCGATGGTTCACGAAGCAGACAGCCTACAATGAAGTAAAGTGGCTGCGATAACAAAAATGCAGCGAACACTACACTTGAAATTAAGGAAACGGAGAAAGGAATTTAGTTCACTGGTTCCAATTTGAATATAGCAGCAAGAGACAGATAGCCAACGCATTACAGAACAGACTGCAAGTGGATAGCAAAAAAAAGACAGGCTGGAATAGAGATATTTTATTCAAAGAGTGGAAAATAGCCCAATGGTAACTGAACATCCAACAAGACAAATGACAAAAAAAAACGCCTATAAATATAGCCACTTTTGGCTAAAGCCCATATCGGCAAAAAAGGCAAATGGCAAAATGGCAATTTGCTGAAGCTCTCCTTGGCTAAAGGAGATAAATAATTTTGGGAAAATAAACGCTTCATACAAACAACTCTTTACGGCATTACCTCTTGCCAAACCAGGCCACCCACCTTAATAAAAATAATGGAGACAATATTGATGGATATGCGTCCTGGATCCGTAAATGCTTTCAACACATAATCCTGGTTTGTACATCACAGTTAGCAACGGTGTGATTGCGTTTAATATACAGGAGAAAACATATATGAAGGACGTAACATGACTGCGTCATCGTCAATACTCCGGCTAAAGTTGTGACCGAAAAGAGATGTTTAGCTCTTAGATTTAGCGCAGTGGTGTTGACTATGCCCTCACAAACCGCAGATTCTTCATCCCAGTCAGTATACTGCAATGCGTATCTCATATGAATGCTTAAGAACAATATGAGTGCTACACAGCGCTTGTCCTGGGTGGCTGTCCTCCTTTTGTCTCTCGTTTTTTTTTTTCGCGCTGTTTATTATTCTTAAGAATTAGTTCTTCATTAATTCACAATAGAACATTTTTACGTCGACACTAAGTCGCTCAGAATGTATATGCTGACCGCAAACTGCAGACAGTGATTGGCTCCTAACATTAGCCGCCAGTGTGACTATACATTATCGTACACCGAGAAATGTACATCCCTAATAGCTTTGCTGTGAAAGATACTTCACGTGCGTACGTCATATTTAGGTTTATCCTAACCACTCATGTATAGGTACACTTTTCCCTTGGAGCTTCCCTGGCAATGTTTACAGTATTCTTCCTCTTCCCACTGTATTTGCACTTTACGAAAGAAGCATTTTACACGCCTGTCACACGAAGTTTAATGTCAATTGTACCTAGTGGCATTCACATTTATTGTGGTTAGCTACCTGCTGAAGTTTGCCTGTATTTGTTTAGCTCATACGAACGCGTTCTTCTTTTAGCAAATGAGCCACTGTGCAGAAGAATAGACGCGAGTAACCTGTATAAAAGTATATAACTCCTTATAAAAATGCCATGTTTTTATTCTCTAGTGCATTGGTTAAATTTTCTTTATCAATGAGCCTAATCGTGTCCAAAAGCACGACTATTGTAGTTTCCAGCGACACTGTCAAAAGCGTTTGAGGACATGTCAGGCTGTGTGCTCAATAGCAGCCATCAGTAAAAAGCGCAGCCGGCGCATCAGCAATGGCGTCCACTCATCTTGACAAACATTTGCTAATAACAAGGCGTACAAGATCTTGATATGCATAACTACACTGTTTTACACACGCTGCGACTATTCCGTTTTGTTCATTTCACTCTTCGCAGCATCGCGATTGCCATCGTCCGCGAAGGACTTCATCTCTCGCCCCGTTGCAGCGTACGGTAGCAATGTCATTGCATCTGCCGAATGTAGTAAGATGGAAATGCCGTTAAACCATTCCGTGGGACATGGGTATAATTCCAGGAAATCCCTTATGGTCGAACTTAACCTTTCATCTTTGCACCCTCCTCTTTTTGCCGCAACTAGAATCCTTTTGTCTAACATTTCGTTATTTCTCGGGTATTCGCGGGAGAGATCACAGATTTACGGCAGCAGTAAGCGGGAATCGTGGATAGCAACGCGCCACTGGCACAAATGTTACGCCTTGCGACAGCTGCGTCACTCGAATGGCTTTCCCAGTATACTACAAATGCCTTTACTTAAGCCTTGTACTTCAAGGTGTTCACTTCGAAATATGTCTTCACTTCGCTGCTACCGTCTTCAATCCAGAATACTACAGCGATTGTTCGCAGTGTTCACTCGATCTAAAACAAAAAAAAGGAAAACAAACTTGCGATACATTTTTGTTTTCATGCAGTCGCCGTTAACTATAGATCGTACTGTTCTTGCAATGAGCTCACAAACAGTGGTGTCGGTGGTTGCCGTGGTTTCAGAAAGGAGAGAGCACTTGGAGAGGCATAGATGGGGATTAAAACGCACATTATTTCGGCCAGTTTAACCCACGCGCGCGCGCACACACACACACACACACACACACACACACACACACACACACACACACACACACACACACACACACACACACACACACACACACACACACACACACACACACACACACACACACACACACACACACACACACACACACACACACGCACACGCACGCACGCACGCACGCACAGAGAGAGAGAGAGATAAATAAGTTGACATAACGAGGTGATGCTCCGCTATTTATTTCCAGACTTCAGTGACCGGCATTGCGCGAGCATGAAGAAGTAAGAAGGTTTTACATTTACGCTCAATTTACTATCTCCGAGAGTCGGGGAAGCGAGGCAGAAGCGAAAGAAAAAAAAAGTTTTCTGCGTGTTTTGGTGAAAGTCAATCGCGAACATATCTTCCAGTTTTACAGGGAAAGCTGTTACGAGATCACAACAAGGGCCGTTTTTGCGCCGTAGCTGTCCACCGCCGCCGCCGCCACCGGTGTCCGTAACCAGTATCGCGAGAAATATGAAAAAAACTAAATAAATAAAAAGTACCTAGGACAGAATGGGAATCAAATCTGTGCCCTCTGCGTGGCAGCCCAGCACTCTACCACTGAGCTACGCCGGTGCTCGAAGCTGCATTGCAAACTGACCCTATGCAGGCTTCATGTCGGGTAAGGAATCGCGTTAACATGTCTGATAACGCGTTTTAGAACAGTAAAGTAACAATCAGGCGTCACACAATGCGAATTGCGTAACGAGTGGGGCGTTCAATGCTCCTACCCACTGCAAAAGCCTGAGGCATAATTCTTCGTCGTCGTCAGCCACAGCATCAACACAGTGTACATAATGCGTTACAAGTGTGTAGCCGGTACCGCGCTTTTCCGATGAGTAAGGAATAATAGCACAGTGGACGCTTCCCCACTACACAAAAATTATGATCATTTACGGCATAGTGGGTACCATGCAAGTGGGCTTGTAGTAGTAGTCCCAAGAGTATTTACAAAAGACTCTATAAAGGCCGGTCTTCCAGCTTTCGCTGTGGCTGTGCTGCGCGTTCCGCGCAGGCATTGGCAGTTTTTTTCGCCAGCGATGTTCTAAATGTCATGCTCTAAAATTTCATATGTTGATGTGCATCCACAACTTTACGCGGAGGTATACATGCAAGCTGCGCTCCGTGCTTAAGTATTTCTTCCTTTCTGTTGACTTGCGAAGATATGCAAGAAACGCTGAGTGCTAATAACTTTTATGTCGATGCCATCTGATGAAAAATCAACGTTGAAAATACACGCTTACCTTATTGTTCAGGAATGCCTTCTTCTTTGCCTTAAATGGGATCTATCGGGTCAGTGATATGCGCTATGCCTTCCTTGGTATCACTGTCTGCTGGTTTTGTGTGAGGCGTCACGTCGTCACCTCTGTCTAAATGCATCAGAACCCAATACATCTCGCAAAAGCCGCTATGGGTATATACGCGCTAGCCATTTTGAAAGCTTTACACGAAGAAGTACGCTGCCTCGTGAGTTGTATTCTAAATTAAGTTCAACATCCAGTGGCCCAGGCTAGGAACGTTGAGTATGGTACAGCAGTGCCGATAGTGCCTCTTAATCAAAGCACGAATACAAAACCGTCCCTCGCAAAGTGGCAGAATCAATTTCGAAGATTAAACTCCACGAAATATCAGGCGACGGGGCCTTTGATAAAAAAGAGAGATTGAAGGATCCCGCCAAAGAGCTCTAGGCTGAACGATTTAGTGAGGTCTATCTAAGACTAACTCCAAGCAATCAAGAGATGATTGAACAAAGAATGCAAAAAAAATGAAATGTGACGACAGAATCAAAGCATATTATGGCAATCTCAGACTTATTATTCGGGTTTGAGGCATGTGACTGACTGCTGAGAAGAAAGACACCTCTAGGGACAGTGTACAAAACAAAGACAAACGGCCCCTTCACTTTGATATCCTATATAGGTGGGCGAACTGTCATGGCTCCATTGCCTCTCGTTCAAGCTGCCATTCAAACGGTGCGGTGTCACTATTCTTACAAACCTGGTTGTCGATAAACGACGCCAACGTACGCCTTTGGGAGCTCCTGCTCGTGCTGTGGATTCTGACTTATTCACGCTGCGATGGCTCTCAGGCGCCCTGTCTTGAATTGCGTCACAACCATGCAGCAGGATAGTTATACCTTATCTCACAATTACCTTGCAGCACTGCCGAAGCTACGAGGAGTAAACAGGCAGTGTTTACAGGCAAGAGAGGCACCCAACCGTTTCTCTGAAGCGCTTACATCACTGCCAACCGCATCAACGGGTAGTGACGGTCACCAAATTTATTGCGGGCGGAAGTGACCGACTAGAGCTCAGGCTTGTGATTATATGTAACATTAGAAGTGATCAGTGTTGCGAGGTTTTGTTATGTAGAGCCAAATTGGGCTACAGAGGAAAACATTTTTGGCGTCGGCTTAGGAGAGTTGGCAACGGGGCTATGTTTGGGCTACTGAAGATCTGCCTCTTGGCTCTGTTTGGGCTTTACATAGTGCCCTGATTGTGATCACGCTCCAGAGGTGACCCTCATATGTAAATACCAATTCACACTTGGGCTCGAAGGTGGCAAAGGTGCCAAACTCTCCGAAAATCCACCCGCTTCGTCGCTTAAGCGGGTCGAAAGCCCGTCGGAGCGCGCGCCATTGGTCTAATACATCCTCACGTCAGTAGCGGAACGCCTGTCCGCTTCACCGGAAGCCTTACTTTGATGCATTGGCATACAAACCACGTGATCTAGATATCCGACAGCAAATTGAAAATTGCGGCTAAGGAGTTGGTTGTGTATCCGTATAGGTACAAGAGGAGCCTTCACATGCATATATCGGAAGCTTCTGGAATTTGGCAATTTTTCTGGAGATTTTCTTGTTTTTTCAGGTTACATTCGCAATTGACGCGAGTAGTGTTGTATGCTGTAGAATCTGCATAAGCCCGAGCAATTGGGCCGCGAAAAGGATGAGTCATCCACACTACCGTGGCCAATCATTAACGGAGCCGACGCGTTTCAGACAATACGTGCATTAGATTTTGACGATTCTGCCCACCGGTCGTGCTATGCGTGTCCTCTGCTTTGCCTAGGACGCGCCACGGTGGTCTAGTGGTTGTGGTGGTTGACTTTTGAGCCAAAGGTCGCGGCATAGAAACCCGGCCTCGGGCTGCGGCATTTTCGACGGCGCGAAAAATGCTTGTAGCCCGTGTACTTAGATCTAGGTGTACGTTAAAGAACCCTTGGCGGTGAAATTTTCCGGAACCCTCCATTGCGGCGTTCCTCATAATCATACAGCGGTTTTGGAACGTTCAACCCTTAAAATTATTGCATGCTTTTCCTGCAGCAATCTGCCCAAACCAGTTTATCACCGCTTCCACTGCTCTATCCTGCGTTGCCACAATATTTCATTTTAGAGATTCAAGTGGCTTTCTTAACAGCGAAGCTGTTAAAGCGGGCAGTACGACGTGCGTTAAAAAAAAAAGAACTATCATCATGAAAGGGTATGTGCCACAGAAATTGGACAAATCCCCCTACTACGCCGCTCCACTGAAAAAGAAGGCAACGCACAGGCGGCAAACACCAATTAAGATTCCAAGATGACGGTGACCGGGCGGAATTTCCCACCTTCCCTTTTCCCTCTGTCGTTATTGATCATGGCCGAACGCAGACAAAGTGGATTATCCGGTCAGTACCGATCGCTCGTAGTTGGGGCACGAACGGGGTGCGGGAAAGCGCATTGTGCCTGCGAATCGGCTGATTGCGTGTACGTTGCTTCGGCGGAGCTTTGTTGCTTGGTCGATGAGAGTCGCAGATCTGCGGACGTCTGCGATGGCGGTAGCCAGCCACGCTAGGACAGCCCCTTGCCAGTGGTCTTATCCTATGGCACAACGAGGGCAAGACAGTACATGAGTGCGCACCTTTCTTTGAAACACTGTGTCCCCTTTGTGTTGTGTGTTGAGCAGCTTCGGTGCTCATGCACCTACAGAGACTCGAATGCCTCTTAACGATTTTTTTTGCGTTAACTTTGTTGTCAGCAATTTGAGGCCAAAGCGATAGATGCCACACATCAGACGTGACAAGGAGCCAATGTTGCTGGAGGCGTCAACACGGCGACGCAAAAAAAATCATCATGGAAAGGCGTCACCCGAGGACGTCATCATGGTCTCACAGATTGACAAAATATTTGGTGGCATCGTGACTTTAGGCTAAGACGTCGTCATATGAGATCGTCAGCGGCTCAAATGTGGCCCGCTCCCATAGGCAGTGCAAAACTACATCGGGTGCAGAAAGCTTTCGATGAGGGGAGTGGAAGCAGTACAATCAACTGCGAAGAAAAAGAAGATGGCTTTCTTTTCTACTTATGTTAGGCAAAGTCATGAGGGACCGTGTGAGATTTTGTTGTAGATGTTATATTTAGGAACCTAGATGTCGGACTGTGGACCGATCCATGTCCTCAAGCTCCAGTATGAGATCTGTGGACTGAGGCCTTCTTTATTCCCTACTCAGTGGCCCTTGCGAGCTGTGTGCTCTTGACACCGTTCTACAGAGCCATTTTCCGGCGAAATAGGTCCCAATATGAAGATTCTCTCCTCGGCCGAGTTGACGAAAATAAACTGCAAATGGAAGGATGGTGCTCGTCATCGTTATGCGTATGAGTCGCCCTAATGCTAGAATGGCTGTATTGGAATGTTTAACCGAATGTCCACGCGTCCAAACCAATCAAGTCGATGGGACCACTTAATCAGTGGGCCCCGTTCGCCTTGGCGGATCAGTGGCTAGGGTGCTCGGCTGCTGACCCGAAGGTGGCGGGTTCGATCCCGCCTGCTGCCGTCGCATTTCGAATCAGGCGAAGTGGTAGAGGCCCCGTGTACTGTGCGATGTCAATGCACGTTGAAGAACAACAGGTGGTCAAAATTTGCGGTGCCCCCGCTACGGCGTCTCTCAAATCATATGGCGGTTTTGGGGCGTAAAACCCCGCACACACACTCATATATATATATATATATATATATATATATATATATATATATATATATATATATATATATATATATATATGTATATATATATATATATGTGTGTGTGTGTGTGATTAAAAAGAAAGCCCTGTAGGTTCGGTGCACAGATAGTCAAAAAAATGAAGGAGCGCACTTACGAAAATTGCATATTTTTTACTGGTAAACGTTTGGCCGTGGCACGGCCGAAACGGTAACCAGTAAAAAATATGCAATTTTCGTAAGTGTGCTCCTTCATTTTATGACTATATATATACTCAGCGGGCCCTGTACATATTGCGAAAGCAAAGTACACTGCTATACTGTAAAACATATCCCCAAAATAAAAACATCACCAAGCATCAATTTCTAACGATAGGCAAAAAAAAAAGATAAAAATTCGGCAGATCCCACGTACCAAGTGAATGGATGTCATGCGCCGCATGTGGAGGATTGGTGGCTGTGGTGTAATTTTTTTTTTTTTTTTTGAGCGAAACATTAAGAAATGACGCTAAACATTGGTACTATTATTATACGCACAGACATGTTTGTTGAACGGTCGCATATGTTTTTTAAAACCAGTTGTTTACAATTGCGTAACGATACCAAGAGCAGCATGGGTATTACCAACACCAGAAGCGGTAAGCTGAAATGTAGCGCTTTTTCTTGTGAGGATGGTAGCCCTGGATAGTGCTCTGTAGACCAACTTCAGTGGATGGCTCTTAACTACAATTGACGCTAACCCGACGTGACGGCTATACAATTGTAGTGCATATGTAATGTTTATAAAATCAGATCGGCAGCACTGGAACCACAATTGACGTTTCACCAACGTTACGCCTGCATATGGTCGTTTTCCAAAGCAGATCCGCGACCTAGCATGACACTGTGGTAAAATACCTGATTTCCACGCAGAATGCTTGGATTCGATTCCTGCTGGGACCATAACATTTATTATTTTGCATTCGTCAGGTCAACGCCGCCGATGTAGGTTTTTCTTAACGCTCTCGCATTTGGAGTACCAATGTCTGTTTCCCCGTTCCTCAGCAGATATAAACTCTCAAACACCTATGGCGATAAGTTATTGCAATTCATTCTTGATTGTTTATGCAGTTTATATTCTTTTAGTGCTTGTTAGCTTATTTCCCGCTGGTTGAACCATTGCTAG
>JALIZH010032059.1:0-14334 GCA_030522465.1 Rhipicephalus appendiculatus
CGACGACCAGTGATAAGGCTAGAATGATCGACGCGTGCAGGGCTGGGCAAAGATACTTTGAAATTGTATCGCGATACGATACAAGATACTCGAGCAAGAAGAATTTGAGATACAGATACAAGATACTTCCGGAAAAATTGTATCCGATACGATACTTACCAATTGTATCTTAAGATACTTCGATACATTTGCAAATTAGCTATGATAGATCTATATAAAGAAGCAGCAAGGCCCTATGTAGAAATGTGTTTACTTGAAAATTTCTTAACTGCGACCAACTTAGTTTACTAAGGAAAGCATTTGGGCTAACAGTCAAATTATCATTCAAAGAACTTCTCGAATATTCAGCAGGAAGAACAAAAACACAGCACGTCAAACTATTTCCTGTTACGTAAATGTTTGTCCTGCTGCATCTGACATCGGTACCGATGGTGCGATGGTTGTTAGAACCTCCTTCGCATGTAAGTCAATCGCATCGTATGTGTGCCATGCTTACATGCCTATGATCTTTCAAATCGCTGATGTGCGAAAACCGAGAGACGTAAAGTCAGCCCCATTCCTTCATTCTTGAGGCTTAGCAACGAAGTACCACGCAAGACGAACTTCGATAATGAAACTATAGCGTCATCAGAATTTGAGTGAAAGATGCCGTGCGCATTAGAATACGCAGCACCATAGGTCGGCAAAATAAACGGAGCTCACTCAGACTCACTCAATAAATATATTTTTTCGCTTAGGACTCACTCGGACTCAGACTCAACAAAATTTTGCTGAAGCAGACTCACTCGGACTCAGACTCACGAAATTTCTCTCCAACCAAACTCACTCGGACTCAGACTCACCGGTGTTCTCGTCATCCAGACTCACTCGGACTCAGACTCACTAAACTTTTCCTCAAACGGACTTACTCGGACTCCGACTCATGAATATTTTCGTCAACCTGACTCACTCGGACTCAGACTCATGAATATTTTCGTCAACCTGACTCACTCGGACTCAGACTCACCAAAATTTTCCTCAAGCGGACTCACTCGGACTCAGACTCACCAAAATATATCTCAGCCGGACTCACTCGGACTCAGACTCACGAAAATATTACTCAGCCCGACTCACTGACACTCATACACATGAAAATATAACGAAAATATAACTCAGCCGGACTCAATCACCAAAATATTTGTCAGCCGGACTCACTCGGACTCAGACTCACCAACATTCTCCTGAAGCGGACTCACTCGGACTCACAGACTCGCCTAACTTTTTCTCAACTAGACGTACTCGGACTAAAAATTAGCAATATTCGATTTGGCCAGGCTCATCCAATAAATGTCGAAGGAGCGCCATAAATAAGCTTATGTATAGAATAACACATGTAAAGGGTTCGCAAGTGCCAGGCAACCTTCAAAATATATGTATGATAGCTTTCAACATATAAAAAGAAGTTATTTCCCGTGCATCGCAATGTCTATCGTAAAGAGAAATTCAACATTACACGCGATTTTTGCAATATTGAGAATGTTTTCTTTAAATATAAGAATGGGTCTACGGACCTTCGAGGAGCATTAGGTTTTCATTCATGTTACCTTTGAAATGCGCTATGCGCACGCGCCGTTTGTTTTCAATGGTCGAGCGCGTACGTGCGTTTTTGGCAGACCCAATTATAAATGAAGTCCTTTCTTACGCTTTGCCGTTCGAAGGCCTAATCACGCTACTTGGGAACGAAGAAAGCTTGACATTACGTTATGGCGCTTTTATAAACACGTTCATGAAACTGCCAATGGTCTTGCAGTTGATTTACCACTTATTGAGGACGCGAAAAAGAAAATAATATGAGGCGGTCATGTTTTGCAGAATCGAGCTCACCACCCTTGAAAAATTTTGGAAACATGGTTATAGGTTGCATGGTTATGCCTCTCTAAAGTTTCGAAAACACCTGGTACGATAGTCTAGTGGTTGTGGTACTTGACTGCTGACCCGAAGATCACGGCATCGAATACCGGCCGCATTTTCGATGGATGACGATGGAAACCCTTGAGCCATGTGAGCTTATATTTTGGCGCACGTAATGAACCCCAGGTAGCCAATATTTCCGTAGCCGTCGACTACGGCGCCCCTCATAATCACATCATGGTTCTCGGACGTTAAACGTCAATAAATATTATACTAGCGTTTCGAATTATAGAAATGGTAAGTTCGGTTTTAGTCGATGTCATGCTTTCGCAAAGTGATTGCGGATAATAGAGGTTGGTATTTTACGTCGCAAAGCCAAGATGTGATTGTCAGAAACGCCGTAGTGGAGGCCTCCAAATATTTCGACCACCCAGGGTTCTTCAACGTGAATCTTAATCTAAGTACACGGGTTGTGACTGCGTTTGTTTCTAGCAAGATATTTTTCGGAGCCGGCTATAAACCAGTTGTAACTGTTAGTGACTACTCTATCTCGTGGATAATGGTAAAGAGTCGTATCAGTACCACGCTGGATACGGACACAAGGCAAAAAGGAACGTGCATAGGCGCGCCGATGAGAGCCGGCCAGTGTGTTCAAAGGTATGGTCGAAGCTTTTTGCATGGTCTGGTACAGACCATGCAAAACAGATGGCAATTTTCTGCTTTCCAAAAACCCCAATTGCTGACAGTCAAGCCGATTGCAAGAATGAAAGGTGGGGACGCGGACGCCGCTTCACAGTGATCGTACTATAGTCCCCAGAAAGGACAGGAATATTCGTTTCTAAGAACAAAGTCACTGGACAAGGCGCTGAACTGACAACTGGAGGGTTTACTACAAACCAGACGCAATAAGTTCACATAGCTAACCCTGCGCTATTAGCAATTTTATTTCTTTTTATTTTCACTGCGTCGCTATTATATCTATCCTTAATAACTTATTATTTGTATTGATTTTGCTTCGATGTAGCTGCTAATCTCTTACGCATTCTCAAATGCACAGCTCCCCTCTGTAATTCCTTCGGGCCTTCAGGGTACTATTAAATAAATAAATGATTGAGGAGCCTATTTACAGCGGGTAAATGGGGCAGCGGAGGTTGCCATAACGTACTGTTTTTCTTTGCAGAATAACAGACTGATGGGCAATTGGTGTGGATTCATAATGACATCTAGTGATTCATGAAACATATGAGAAATGCGCTAATTTGTCTCCCATGAGGGACACTGCTCAGCGACTTATGATCCAAAGCCAGTGCTACAACGAATACAAAATGACTGAGAGGAAGGCAGGACATGCGCTTTTTTTTTTTCTTTCCTGCTTCAAAGGCTACATTCTTGAAAGACGCAGGGAGGGGGGGTAAGGGATGGAGAGCAGTGCTCGAGTCTCATATATTTATGAGACCGCTTCTTATCTTCATACCAGCGCACACTCCCCCCCCCCCCCCCCCCCCTCTATCTTCCCATTGAAGTTCTGAAACAAAATTTTTGAAGGCTAGATAATATGTGGGATAGATTTGTGTATACACACGCGTATCATCTACGAAATATCAACATATAATATAGCCTAGGACGTATTTAAAATCGATTTTAAAGTTCATATCGTCCTACTGCAGCGAAACGTGCCTTCGTTTATTGTGTAAACAACCAACCACCCGCTGCGTCACGAGTTTAAATATAAAACTCCAACCGAAATCACCAATCGTCGCCCCAGCAGCGGATAAAAGAAAGGAAGACAATAATTCGTGACCTCTGCACCAACGGCTACACAAAGGCGTTTATTCGCAGAGCCCTCCGTAAGAGAAAAGACGGCGGAAACGTGACACCAACGGCGCCGCAACGACGCCGCGTGTCGATCCCCTACATTGCGGGCGCCAGCGAAGCAATAGCCCGTATACTAAGAAAGGCAGGGGTCGACGTTTCCCACAAGCCATCCACCACCATCGGCAGTTTCATCCCTCGGCCCAAAGACAGCGCATCTGCGGAAAAAGCGCAGGGCGTCGTGTACCGGATCACGTGCGCCGACTGCCCCGCTTCCTACATTGAGGAAACCAAGAACTTCCATGAAAGAATTCGGCAGCACAAGAATGACCTCCGTCACGTGAACAGCGGATGGAGCGAAGTGACAGAGCACTGCTAGCGGTTTGACCACCATACCAGTCCCGACGGCGCGGTGATTTTAGAAAAAGAAAGGAACCTTCGCCGGCGGCCCCTCCTCGAATCCTGGTACATTGAGCAGACAGCGGGAAACATCAACCACACCACGGGGGCACTGCCCTCCCTCTACTGCCAGGGCTTGCGACGACTCACGCCAAACAATCCCGCTTGGCAAGAAGGCGTAGCACATATCGGGCCTTCTCACCCCTGAACAAGAAGCCGATCATGCTTCGAAACGTCGCGGTTTCTTAAAATAAATTTTGGCTGGAGTTTTCTCTTTTCTCCAGTTTCCTGTTATCCCAACCAGACAGACTTCTGCCGAATGTTCACTTTTGAAAGAAGTGAAATATTTGTGTTGCAAACCCCAAGCCTAGAGTGTCGAGCTCGTTGCTTCGTTTTGTACTTTCCTTGCATTCTTTGGGGGGGGTATTAGGAGCTCGAAATCAAGATACGAGAAACGAGCCTGGGAAACGCCCGTGCTTGTCGTGTGGCTTGGCCGAACACAATGACGGCTGAGGGACCACCGAAAGTGCTTCGGCGCGTCAACGCTGTCTATGAATGGAAAGGTGTTTGAATAGGAAAGAAAAGAAAAAATACGAAAAAAAAAACGGGTTTTGCTTGAGTTGGCAAGGACTGAACTGCAGGCGTGCTGGGAAAATATGGCAGCAATATCTCCCAAAGAGAGTCTAGAATTCGAAGAGGTCATTAAAGTTTAAAAGCTTTTTGAATTGCCGAGAGGTAACATAATTCTTTGACCACATTACAGCCCGAAGAAATTTGTTTTTGCAAGTGATGAAGCGTCGCGTATGGCATGAATGGTGCGTTTCTACCCCCTTCCTCCTTGAAATCCGGTCGCTACAACTTTCGAGGTACCACGGGGGAAGCTTTATCTAGCCACTTTATATAACGCAGCCGCTGTTTAATTGGTAGCGAATGACATGACGAATGTCCGCCTCGGTGGAACAGTGGCTACGGTGCTCGGCTGCTGACCCGAAGGTCGCGGGTTCGGTCCCGGCCGCGGCGGTCGCATTTCGATGGAGGCGAAATGGTAGAGGCCCGTGTACTGTGCGATGTCAGTGCACGTTAAAGAACACCAGATGGTCAAAATTTCCGGAGCCCTCCACTACGGCGTCTCTCATAATCATATTGTGGTTTTGGGACGTTAAACCCGAAATATTATTATTAATGACATGACGAAAGCCGGTGGTCTGTGTCGTCACTAAATTTTTAACAAAGCTTGAAATTCGGCGAGATGGTGCTTAGGTACTGGGAATTTTTTGAGCGCGAAACAATGCATTCACGAGGCATTCAAAAGCGCCCGTCCTGTCTCTCTCGTACTTGTGAATGTCTTGTTTGGCGCTCAAAAATTTCCCAATTGCCAGATTTATTAATGGAAAAACCGAAGCGGCATCTGAAGACACAAGCGGTTCAATGCAACAGACAGCGAAACGGCGCTCTATGCTCGCGAATCGTGCTGCTTTGTCGTATTTGAATCCGCATGAATGATGAAGCTCGAACATTGCACTCATTCTCCGTTGATTAGGTACACAATTGTAGCCCAAAATCAATGTGGATCACGATATCGCTTAAGAAAAGTGGCCTGGAATTGTACATGTGTCAGAACATGCTGCACAACCCACTTACATGCCGTCGTATATGAGGGCATGGACAGCTTGATAACTTGAAAAAATAATTTCTAGGGCTTTACAAGACGGTACATCTACACGATTACAAGGCACGCCATAAAAGGAGGCTATAAATATTTGTAACCATAGGTCGGCAAAATAAATGGAGCCCACGCAGACTCACTCAATAAACGTTTTTCGCTTAGCACTCACTAGGACCCAGACTAACCAAAATTCTCCTGAAGCGAACTCACTCGGACTCAAACTCACCAAAATTTTGCTGAAGCAGACTCACTCGGACTCAGACTCACGAAATTTCTCTCCAACCAAACTCACTCGGACTCAGGCTCACCGGTGTTTTCGTCATCCAGACTCACTCGGACTCAGACTCACAAAAATTTTCCTCAAGGAGACTTACTCCGACTCAGACTCATCAAGTATAATTCAGCCGGACTCACTCGGACTCAGACTCACCAAAGTACAACTCAGCCGGACTCACTCGAACTCACTCACCAAAATTTTCCTCATGCAGACTCACTCGGACTCAGACTCACCTAAGTATAATTCAGCCGGGACTCACTCAGACTCAGACTCACGCCTCATCTGAGTCTGAGTGAGTCTGAGTGAGTCGACTCATGAGTGAGTTTGCCGACCTATGCGCAGCACAGTGCCGTGGCCCACGAACAAGTGTCATGGTACCGACACAAATAAAAAGAAAGAAAACATCGATGAAACACAAGGTAGGCCACGCGTAGACGTTCGCGCGCTTATTTTTGTTGAGATCAATGTCTCGAGCGCCATCACGTGACCCTGTTCCATCAATAGGGACGCGTAAATCTCATCACCTGTGCTCGCTGGAGCGCTCTGGCGGTAGTATACAAGAATGTCACTGTCGTTGGTTTTCTGCAGGTGGCTTAGTGGCAGCAATCACAGTTTGAGAACCGGAATTCAGGTCGACGATTATTGCTTCGTACGGGGGTGTTTCTACAGCAGTATCTTGTATCTTAAGATACACGATACATTATTAAATGTATCGGAAATACAGATACAGATACTCGTTTTGCAAGACGTATCGCGATACAGATACAGGATACCCAAAGTGTATCTAAGATAGTATCGAAGATACATGTATCTTCGATACTGCCCAGCACTGGACGCGTGATGTATAAAAGCCGGTGCGTTCCAGCGATGATCAGATTATCGACGGCCGACGCTCTGTTCGCCGCTCTCTGTGCCAGCGTGTATTGCTGTAGTCTGACCTTCAGTTTCCCGGCCACAAGTTCGGCCAAAATAAAGAGTTTCTTCTTTGACTCGCCGACTGTTGCCTTCGTCGACGTCACGACCACGTGACATCTGGTGGAGGTGCTGCTTCCTCCATGCTCCGGACGCCCCGCGATGTACTAACCCAAGCCCGACCCGCGAAGAAGACGACCAAAAGGACAACCCGGAAAGTCGAAGCAGCCGCAGGCAGAGGGTCCTCGAGCCAGAGTACAGGCTTCTTATCGAACACACCAGGCACTCCAAGCCAGCGACCTCAACGGCAGGCACGATGACAACCCCTGCGCCGCCTACACCGATCGTGATCCGGCAGCCTAAAGAACCACCAAAATTCCGCGGATCATCAGTCGAAGATCCAGAAAGCTGGCTGGAAGCATACGACCGCGTGGCCGCCTTCAACCACTGGGACAACGACGACAAGCTAAGACATGCCTATTTCGCTTTGGAGAACGCCGCTTGGACCTGGTTCGAGAACCAAGAGCGAAGCCTGACCACTTGGGACATTTTTCGCACCAGCTTCCTCGCCACGGTCACAAGCGTCGTCCGCAAGGAGAGAGCAGAAGCTCTGCTGGAAACACGTGTTCAGCTGCCAAATGAAAACGTGGAGCTCTTAACGGAAGAGATGCTGAGACTTTTCCGCCACGCAGACCCCGAAATGCCCTGAAGAGAAGAAGGTTCGCCTCCTTATGCGAGGAGTTAAACAGGAGCTCTTCGCGGGACTGATGCGGAACCCACCGACGAGTGTCGAGGATTTCGTCTCGGAAGCGACGACTATCGAGAAGACCCTGGACATGCGCAACCGGCAGTACAAACGCCGTTCGACTCCACATTTCGCCGACATCCAAAAGCTCTGCTCCGCCGACCTGCGCGAAACGATCCGAGCGATCGTGAGGGAGGAACTGCGGAAGCTGTTACCCTCGCCACAACCTCAAGTGGACTCGATCACCGACATCGTTCGGGATGAAGTCCAGCAAGCGTTGGGAGTTCCCGAACCACCGCAGCCACATCCGGAGGCTATGACCTACGCTGCTGCAGTCCGTTGTCCTGTTCCCGCTCCGCGACAACATCAAGTCACCGCGTCGCCGCAGTTCCATCGCCAGGCGCCGCCTCTGCCGCCACCACCACCACCGACACCCTACCGTCCTAATAATAATATCTGGGGTTTAACGTCCCAAAACCACGATATGATTATGAGAGACGCCGTAGTGGAGGGCTCCGGAAATTTCGACCATCTGGTGTTCTTTAACGTGCACTGACATCGCACAGTACACGGGCCTCTACCATTTCGCCTCCATCGAAATGCGACCGCCGCGGCCGGGATCGAACCCGCGACCTTCGGGTCAGCAGCCGAGCACCCTAACCGCTATACCACCGCGGCGGACGCCCTACCGTCCTCCTGCCGGCCAGCGCTACGCGCCAAGGAAAACCGACGTCTGGCGCGCTCCTGACAACCGCCCGCTCTGCTACCATTGCGGGGAGGCCGGCCACACCTACCGCCACTGCCAGTACCGACTGATGGGGCTGCGCGGTTTCGCCGTCAAGGCGCCGTGTCCGCAGCGGGGTGAACGACCTCGCGACATCGCGGGCTACATTACCGGGACACAGTAGCAACAACGGCGACCATCCCGTTCACCATCCCCCCGGCCGCTACATGTCGCCGCACCGCCGCCAGTACACTGGCCCAACCCGGGGCTCGCCTAGCCCGTATCCGGAAAACTAGGGGCAGCAACCGTAGGAGGTGCGGTTGCTGTACGACGAACTAACGAAGACCCTCCGCCGACGACGACGACGCGACGAAACCTGCTGAACATGACGCGAAGCAGACAGAGCCCTGCCGACGGATGCTCGCGGACTGAGGAAAACCTGAGGACGCAGCATGGAAGCAGCGCAACAATACAACGTAGCCGTGATCCGACGCCGCGACCTAACCGAAACGCAAGGCGAGGGACTAGCGACGTCGACGTTCTCATCGACGGCCACAGCGTCACCGCTCTCGTCGACACTGGGGCCGACTATTCCGTCGTCAGTGGACCATTCGCCGCCAAGCTGAAGAAAGTGAAGACCGCTATGAGTGGACCCGAAATCCGAACAGCTGGAGGCCACTTGATAACGCCGATTGGAGTCTGCACGGCGAGAGTCACCATCAATAACCGGACTTATCCAGCGAGCTTTGTAATCCTACAACACTGCTCTAGGGATGTGATACTTGGAACGGACTTCCTGAGCGACCACGGCGCCGTCATCGACCTGAGGTCTGAGTCGATAACACTAACCGCAGAAAAAGCCATCCTGCCCTACGGGACGCCGGGTAACCGTGCATTGAATCTGATAGAAGAGCAAGTGACCATACCGCCGCTCTCCAGCGTCATTATTTCCGTCGGAACCGAAAAACCCGTGAACGTTGAAGGCGTCATCGAGGGCGATCAGCTCCTACTCCTGAACCGTCAAATTTGCGTCGCAAGAGGAATAGCCGAGCTGCGTGACGGTAAAGCAAAGGTAGTGCTGACAAACTTCAGCCACGAATACAGGCACCTCAACATTGGTACGAGGGTCGCCTACATCGACGAATGCGTGGCCGCCAGCAATGCTTTCGCCCTCTTTGATGCTGCCGAACCTGCTTCGACGAATCGAGGTCCCCAACCCGATTTCGACGTCAACCCGAGCCTTCCGAAGGACAAGCAAGACCGCTCAAAGCCCTACTCATGCAATTCAAGGACTGCTTCTCGGCGTCGTCAAGAATTCGACAGACCCCAATTGCGAAACATCGCATCATAACAGAAGAAAGTGCCCGACCAGTTCCACAGAGCCCGTACCGAGTTTCAACGCGCGAACGTGAGGCCGTGAAAAAACAAGTCGACGAAATGCTACGCGACGACATCATTCAGCCGTCCAAGAGTCCGTGGGCGTCACCCGTGGTTTTAGTGAAGAAGAAGGACGGAACCCTACGCTTCTGCGTCGACTATCGCCGCCTGAACAAAATCACGAAGAAGGACGTGTATCCTCTCCTACGGATAGACGACGCCCTGGACCGACTCCACAACGCGAAGTATTTTTCGTCGATGGACATCAAAACCGGCTATTGGCAAATCGAAGTCGACGAGAGAGACCGAGAGAAATCTGCTTTATAACGCCAGACGGCCTCTTCGAGTTCAAGGTCATGCCCTTTGGCCTCTGCTCGGCACCTGCAACTTTCCAACGTGTCATGGATACAGTATTGGCTGGCTAGAAGTGGCAAACTTGCCTTGTTTACTTGGACGACGTCGTTGTGTTTTCCTCGAACTTCGACGAACACCTCCAGCGCCTCCAATCCGTACTTCAAGCAATCAAGAACTCCGGGCTCACCCTGAAGCCAGAAGAGTGCCGCTTCGGGTACGAGGAGCTTCTGTTTTTGGGTCACGTGATCAGCAAGACTGGAGTGCGCCCAGACCCGCAGAAAACAGCTGCCATCGCCACTTTCCCGCCACCCACCAACAAGAAAGCCGTGCGGCGATTTCTCGGCTTGTGCGCTTACTACAGACGCTTCGTCAATGACTTTTCACGTATAGCCGAGCCGCTAACCCATCTCACTAAAACCGACGTGGACTTTAAGTGGGAAACGGCACAAATAGAAGCATTTCAAGAACTCAAACGACGCCTGCAGACGCCGCCAATACTTGCGCACTTCGACGAATACGCCGACACGGAAATCCACAGAGAGAGAAGAGAGAATAAACTTTATTTGGCTCTGGAGCTGTTCTGCCGAGCGCTGTTCTGCAGAACGCTTGTGGATGGGTCCTCAGTCCAGGACTCCCGCGGCCTCTGCTGCCCGTCTGGCGCGTTCAACCAGCCAGATCTGGTCGTCCGCTTCCCGGCTGGACAGCGCAGCCTCCCACTGCTCCGGCGTGGTGTTGTGTATGACGGGTACTACCGTTATACTCTGGCATCCCCATGTTGTGTGGTATACTGTGGGTTTCTCGCCACACCAGGGACACGTGTCTCTGTATTGTGTTGGGTGTATTTTATTGTAAATGTGTAAGCATGGGTATGAATTTGTTTGTAGCTGCCGCCAGGATACCGACTGCTCCCTGTCCAGTTTCTTGTGGGGCGGGGGATATCGCCTTCTTGTTTCTTTGAAATGCTGCAGAATGTCCCTGTAAGTGCAGGCTACCGCCTCGACGCTCCCGGCCACTGATCTCTCTCGGCTAGTGTATCCTCGAGATACGAGATCGGCCGGAACATTCCCGGCAATACCCTCATGCGCTGGGGCCCAAAGTATTTGGTGTTTTTCGTTGCTCACACCGCCGGTGTTTAAGATTCCGGCGGCTTTCCGGCCTACCCTACCATTGGTGTATCCCCGGCAGGCGTCCTGAGAGTCCGTGATTATTACTAGCGACTGCCCTGATCTGTTGCCTTCGGCGACCGCTAGAGCGACGGCGGCCTCCTCGGCATCTGACACGGTGCAATTCTTCAGCGATGCGCTGACCTTCTCCTTTAATTGAGCGTCGATCATCGTCACCACAGCGTCTTTCCCGTTCATGTATGTAGCAGCGTCAACATAGACGGCGTTTTTTCTGTTCTGATAGGTTTTGGAAATGCTCTGCGCCCTGGCTCTGCGCCTGCCCTGGTGATCGGTAGGGTGCATGCGCTTAGGAATGGGAGCGACCTTGAATGTAGATCTGATCTCGTCCGGTATGTCTACCGTGCGGTCCAGTTCTCGTATACTATCTTGGTAGCCTAATCTCTGGAGGAGGGCTCGTCCTGTCGTAGTGCGCTCCGACGCAGTGTGGGGCTCGGAGCCGTCCTAGTGCAGATGACTGACGGACTTGAAAGGGTTATCAGTTATGCTAGCCGGTCTCTATCCAAGGCAGAAGCCAACTATTCCACAACAGAAAATGAGTGTCTTGCCATCATCTGGGCTACGTCAAAATTTCGCCCCTACCTCTACGGCAGACCTTTCAAAGTTGTGAGCGACCACCACGCCCTGTGTTGGCTCGCTAACTTGAAGGACCCTTCAGGTCGTCTCGCACGGTGGAGCCTAAGACTTCAAGAATTCGACATTACCGTCGTGTACAAGTCGGGAAAGAAACACTCCGACGCCGACTGCCTGTCCCGTGCCCCCGAAGAACCACCGCCGCAGGACGACCAGGATGATGACTATTTTTTGGGAACCATAAGTACCGACGACTTCGCCGATCGACAGCGAGAAGACCCGGAACTGAGGGGCCTAATGGAATACCTAGAGGGCAGGACCACCGTCGTGCCAAAAGTATTCAGGCGAGGATTGACGTCATTTTCTTTGAAAAACAACGTCCTTGCAAAGAAGAACTTCTCCCCAGCCCGAGCCAGCTACCTCATCGCTGTACCTTCGGATCTGCGACCAGAAATTCTGCACGCCCTGCACGACGACCCAACGGCTGGCCACCTCGGCTTTTCGCGCACGCTTGCAAGAACACAAGAAAAGTGCTACTGGCCGCGCCTTACCGCCGACGTCGCTCGTTACGTGAGGACATGCCGGGACGCGTATATTGAAGATCTAGAGGACGCAGAGCTAGCCACCAGGCCTGCACGCGGATTGGCTGCTTTCAAACACGACGCTCTGATGTCATACCGTAGCAACGGCGGTGGCGGACAACTACAACCGACCGCGCCGCTGTTTCGTACGCCAATTTTTTCTGCGGGCTGTTCGCTGTGGTGCTGTGCTGCTGGTGTTGTCTTCTCTGGTGTTGTGTTGTGTTACGCGTGCGCGCTGTGTAAACATAGGTGTAAACACGGTAAACATTACGCCGAAATGACTGCATATCATAGCTCGGCACACTCACTCATGAGTGCACTCAACTCACACTCACTCACACTCATTTGAACGTGGTGAGTTGAGTATGAGTGAGAACTCATGCGTGTGAGTGGTCGTGAGTGTGAACGTGAGTGAGTACTCATGAGTGTGAGTGGACGTGAGTGTGAACGTGAGTGAGTGCGAAGGCTGAAAAAATTGTGGTGAGTGAGTTTGAGTGAGTGCTCCCTTAAAGTGCCGACCTATGGAGCTCGGCACACCCACTCATGAGTGCACTCAACTCACACTCACTCACACTCATTTGAACGTGGTGAGTTGAGTATGAGTGAGTACTCATGCGTGTGAGTGGTCGTGAGTGTGAACGTGAGTGAGTACTCATGAGTGTGAGTGGACGTGAGTGTGAACGTGAGTGAGTGCGGAGGCTGAAAAAATTGTGGTGAGTGAGTTTGATTGAGTACTCCCTTAAAGTGCCGACCTATGCTGCATATGCGGGTCATTGCGCGGCGCGCCGGCACGGCCCATCGCTTTGCTCGCGCATATCGCGAACGTGGGATGCCGCATGAAGTGAAGTGCTGTGCTGCTGGTGTTGTCTTCTCTGGTGTTGTGTTGCGTTGCACGTGCGCGCTGTGTAAACATAGGTGTAAACACGGTAAACATTACGCCGAAATGACTGCATATCATAGCTCGGCACACTCACTCATGAGTGCACTCAACTCACACTCACTCACACTCATTTGAACGTGGTGAGTTGAGTATGAGTGAGAACTCATGCGTGTGAGTGGTCGTGAGTGTGAACGTGAGTGAGTACTCATGAGTGTGAGTGGACGTGAGTGTGAACGTGAGTGAGTGCGAAGGCTGAAAAAATTGTGGTGAGTGAGTTTGAGTGAGTGCTCCCTTAAAGTGCCGACCTATGGAGCTCGGCACACCCACTCATGAGTGCACTCAACTCACACTCACTCACACTCATTTGAACGTGGTGAGTTGAGTATGAGTGAGTACTCATGCGTGTGAGTGGTCGTGAGTGTGAACGTGAGTGAGTACTCATGAGTGTGAGTGGACGTGAGTGTGAACGTGAGTGAGTGCGGAGGCTGAAAAAATTGTGGTGAGTGAGTTTGATTGAGTACTCCCTTAAAGTGCCGACCTATGCTGCATATGCGGGTCATTGCGCGGCGCGCCGGCACGGCCCATCGCTTTGCTCGCGCATATCGCGAACGTGGGATGCCGCATGAAGTGAAGTGCTGTGCTGCTGGTGTTGTCTTCTCTGGTGTTGTGTTGCGTTGCACGTGCGCGCTGTGTAAACATAGGTGTAAACACGGTAAACATTACGCCGAAATGACTGCATATGTGGGTCATCGCGCGGCGCGCCGGCATGGCCCATCGCTTTGCTCGCGCATATCGCGAACGTGGGATGCCGGATGAAGTGAAGTGCTGTGCTGCTGGTGTTGTCTTCTCTGGTGTTGTGTTGCGTTGCACGTGCGCGCTGTGTAAACATAGGTGTAAACACGGTAAACATTACGCCGAAATGACTGCATATGTGGGTCATCGCGCGGCGCGCCGGCACGGCCC
>JALIZH010032060.1:0-41171 GCA_030522465.1 Rhipicephalus appendiculatus
GTTTAGCTGCACGATGTTACTGCTGTGCCAAAGCTTGAGCTTACAATGCAACATACCATGGTACGCTCAAAGTGCACCTCAGGTATACGTGGTGCGCCTTTAAAGACACTCAACAAAGCGTGAAAAAAATGGGGGGAAGTGTCAGAATTCGACTCTAAAGACGCGGACTGTGCCGATGCACAGTGTTTGTTTCGCATATATTTAAACAGATGGATGTATATTTGGAGGATTGTGATCCCTAGCGGCTGCGCACCGGCTCGGAGGGTCATGCACCGACGACCGTGACGTCACGTCCGCCGGTGGTGGCAGTAGCAGCAGCAACAGAGGCGGGCTAGTAGCGCTAGCCCGCCGGTGTCAGCTGCTGCGTGACGTCACCAGTTTCTCGTGCTGCCATTGGCTGTGCTGCCATTGGAACACGCACCAACCATTAACAAGGGCGGAGCGAGCGCTGGACGTGCGTCGGAAGCCGGGAGCACGGTTGGCACGCCAGTTTCCGGCGAAGGCAACGTCACTTCCTCTAGTCCACGGCGTGGCCATTAGGCACGGTAGTTTGTGAAAGACGCATTACACTCACTCTTTCCAACTAGTTTCTGCCTGAAAACGAGGTTGTAACAATCACTTTCAGTACCCAAGCTCTCAAGTGGCCTAAAGATCTCGGTGGCCGAAGCTTTGTTCAATATCGATTTAAGCTTGTGTTGGTCATTCCTTTTATTGCGATAGCAATTATATGGACAGTCTCGACGGGTTTTTGCCGTCGTCGTTGCCGTTGCCGTCGCCGTCATTTCGCGTATAAAGTCCAAATTGATAGATCCCCCCAGCGCATCGTACGTTCTACCAGCAGGTAACAGCGCGGGGAGCGGGGGCGACAAACGCGGCTGAAGCGGACATCAAACGCGCCGGCCCATCTCCGTCGCTTCGAGGCGTATGCGATAAGATCCCCCCGCCTGTTCGACCAGCCGGGGAATGCTCAAGAAAAGAGGAAACGCCCTGTGCGTCTTTAACAAGCGTGGAAAGACGCGAGGGGGGGGGGGGGGGGCTCCCTTATGCAGCCACTGCGACCTTTGGTTTTACGAGCGTGGTCGTCGCTGGCGCACGCGTTATCTCGCAATCTCAGCAGTCGACAGCGGGCGGCTGGCTCCTACGTGCTCCGCTCTCCGCGCGAGGAGATTGTGCGAACAGTGTCCCTTGAACGGCCGTATGGTGCTAAACCATGCAGCATTTTGTAGAGTTGCGTTAGATCGGATCCAAAAGAGTTAGCTGCCAGGCTCACTTCGAATAACATTAAAATTTGTTGCTATCGCATTCATAGCTTCACCCTTGCGGTGAAACTGTGACCTTTTGTTTAGTTACTCTTGAAAGTAACAAAAAAGACTTTGCACGTGAATGATTTTAAATTTTAAGTTAAATTGCAACAATTCCGCCGTGGTTGCTTGAGATTTTTGGGAATATTGAGGTAAAACGTTTTCATTGTAGGTATATTAAGATCAATTTATTGCTTATTTATCTTCCTCTTGATTATATGTAGAGCAGCGTCATGTTCTCTGAATTTGTTAACGGCTTTTACGAACACGCCTACCATCATAACATACCGCAAGAATAAGCAAGGCCTCGGGTCATCGTCTATAAATGCATCTGCAAGGGGATGGATGGGCGCGACAAATATAAAGACACACAAATGTTGTATTTTGATGTCTTAACTTAGCGTTTACCTACACTTCCACTCTCATGACGTCAATAACTGGGTGACGCAGTGAATGCTAAAGTGTGACACCACTTCGAAAATTGACACTGCTCACAAAATTGAAAGAACACAGTGTCGCTGCATAAGAGTGGATAGCAGATTTCTTTTCCAATCGTAAGCCAACACTGAAGAACATTAACAGGTCATATTTAGTCTGCGTTAGATGCTATGCATAGTATGCGTAGCATAGTATGCTACGGCTACCATGTACTAGCCATAGCCAGCATTAGTAACTACTTAATCAATATCAGTTAAGATTAGCGTACGTACATTAATCATAATTGAGCCAAGCCTGCGCCATACTGCGCTGGTAATATGGAACAAAAAAAGTCACAGTTTCGCCACAAGGCGAAGCAATTAATGCGATAGCAACAAATTGGAATGTCAAGCGACGAATGGCAAGCAGGTCGAAACGTGCAGCGCGCTGCTCACGCACACATGACGCACGAAAACAACACGCACAGGACGAGAGAGAACTAACAACGTTCACAGTTCGACACTTAACGCGCTGCTCAAACAAAAACGACGCACGAAACGTATTCACAGGTACAGACGAGCGCGAACTAACAAGTGTCACAGTTGTTATTTCGCTGTGTTTGGAAAACGTGTTCTTTTCGAAAACGGGGGAACTGCCGCGAGAGAAGTGAGCTTCGTGCGCTCGGTGACTACAACGCAATCGTTCCGGCGAAAGTCCAATCCTCCCCCCCCTCCCCCGGGGATAAGAGCGCGCGCAAGGGCGTCCACCCCCCACGGAGCAAAGTGCGCGAGGCAGCGTGAGGAAGATGAGTGGTGGTGGTTGTGGTTCGAAGAAGGAAAAGGCGCCTAATTTCTGCAGCCCAGTCGGGAGCACGGCGCAGCGCCTGCGGGATAGGGGGGGATGGGATGACAGTGGATAGAAGAAAAAGGTTAGGGATGTAGTGGCGCAGAGCTCTCCAGCACGAACAGCAGCAGTCCGGCAGCAAGGATAGGGGTGGCAAGGGTCCCGGTCTCAGCGGTAGAAGATGAGTGCATGAGCGCGGGCGTCGCGAAGAGCGGGGCGGGCACCGAGCTAAGTTCCGCCGAGCGCGGCCTTTGCGCCATCTCGCTGGTAATGCTGAAAACACGCTGAAAGCTCGCTGTATATAAATAGCTCGCCGTTTGAACATTGAAGGACGTGCTCTTTCGTGGCTCAGCGGTTAGCGCCGCGCGCTGCAGAGCGAGAGGTCCCTCGTTCGATGCCACGCGTCGGAAGCATTTTTCTGAATTATTTTTCTTTGTGGCTTTTATAAATATATAGATACATATACATATACGGGACATGATGGCGACGCCGACGGCGAAAACCAGCCGAGAGTGTCCATAAAAAGAGCGGGCCAGGACCATTTAAAAATCGCGGCGGGTACGCCTAGACGCGCTTTCACATACCAAACTTAAGCTACATAATGCGCTTTTTTTTCTTTTTTCACTGGTGATCCACCCAGATGATGCCCCAGCTCCAAGAAGACCTCAATGTATTTGTCCAAATGATGAAGCAGTACGCAGACACGGGCGAGGAGGTGCAGATGCTTCACAAGTTCGAAGAGCTCGCCATGGACTTGACGGCCCGAGGGGCATTCGGCATCAACGAGCGCTTCCTGGGAAAGCCTGACCATCCGTTCATAATCACATCCAAGGCGGTCGCCAGGAATATCATGAAAGGGCCATTCCACTTCATCGCACGTGAGTTATGCGTCAACGATTGCTTCACGCCGATGCTGTAGTTTACACAGTTCAATATCGGAGGATAGCAAGGCGCACTTGAGCACAAACCAGTAGGGACCCCGCAATATTTTTAAGGATAAAGCCTTGTTCGATAAACGACTGTCTGTTCACCTATATTTATACTTACGTGCTGCACATTATTTTGTAATGGTATTGTTCGTAACTATTGCGTAATTGATGTCACATAGTGTAGATAAAGTCCTCATTGTTTAAACTCAACCACGTCCGCTGTGCCATGTTCGTCCCTTACTGCCGCATATAGCAACGGGGGCAAAGAGCTTCTCAAGCTGCTTACAGCAGCTCAAGCTGCTTATAGCAGCTTTTACCTTGGCTCCAGTCATTGTGCAACCAAGTGTAAAATAAATAAATAAATAAATAAATAAATAAATAAATAAATAAATAAATAAATAAATGCCTCATCATACGCGAGAATTGGCCATTGGCGTCGGCATCAGCCCGAGATGCGCGAAAAGTATTCTCCAGTGATTACGTCACAATTGGCCAAAATAGGTGACGTCATGTTGACGTTACAATGACGTCATAAGAAATGACGTCACGTGGTGACATTATCACATAAAATCGTCGCTTGGTCAAAGGTGGCGCGATATCGGAGGCCGTGGAAAAACCAGATGAGGTGCAAAAAGACTGCAACGCCTGCGATCTTGGAGGCGATGCAAAATCGCGTTACGCGCAGAAAGCTTTCAAAGTGGGGTAGGGTCAGATAAGTGCATCGACTGAGAACAAAACGTAGAAATTGTCATTCGCCTTTGAGTGGTGTTTGGCGAATACATAAGGGACCCTTGTGAGTCATTATTATTATTATTATTATTATTATTATTATTATTATTATTATTATTATTATCATTATCATTATCATTATCATTATTATTATTATTATTATTATTATTATTATTATTATTATTATTATCATCATGGAAGATTAAGCTTGGAATAGAGAAAAATAAATAACCGGATGATTCCAATGCACCAAAATATCTCATGTTGTAAGCTCGCATTCACCTCTAAAGAACTGTTATCTGAGGCATGTGATGGTGCCTTTCTGAGACGCGCAGTTAGCGATAACAACAAGAAAAATAACATAAAAGTAATAGCCAGAAAATTCGGTGTGTCCGCTACTCTACACAGAGCAAGCGTCATTGAAAATTTCAACCGCTCCTGCGAATGCGAATAAGCAGTGGCGGCAGTGTTTTCCACTCTCTTCTAGAGACATGACATGCACGTGGGCGTCTTCTAGCTGGTACAGGAAGGAATGAATAATAATCTTGCGCAAACTGTATACAAGATACGCGTACAGTAGGTCCGTGAAAGGACAGGTTTTCGGCAGACCATGACGGCGTCTATGCGGATCTTACGAAATAGCCAACTCGTCCCCTGAGAGCATGCGAAACAAGCATGATAATTACGGTGAAGCGTTGCCAAGTGTTGCGCGTATTGTTTCTTGTACTAAATTGCTGCATGCTGTTTTTCTGTCTCTTGCAGAATGCACGACGAGATTTGGTGCGCTGATGAAACCGCTGTTCTGGCTGTCCTTGATTATCGGAGACTACTCGTTCGATCCCCTGAACGCCCAGACACTGGAGGTGATCAAGCTTCGAAAGAACAACCCTTCCGTAAGTCTCAATTGTATACTTTCTGCGATTGGTTATGGCGCTCGACTGCTGACCTGAAGGCCGGGGGGGGTCGAATACCGGCCGCGGCGGCCGCATTTCGATGGAGACGAAATGCTGGAGGCCCACGTACTTAGAGTTAGGTGCTCGTCTAAGAACCCGAAGTGGTCGAAATTTCCGCAGCCCTCCACTACGGCGTTACTCATAATCATATCGTAATTTCGGGACGTAACACCCAAACAATTATTATTATTATTACTATACCTTATGCGCACGATACATAGCCTGCGGAAGACTCAACCCTATTCAGGCTAAGAGGCTACTTTCTATTTGTTATTTCCTTATTTTCCAGCTGTTACGACGGCAACAAGTGCCCTGTAGGTGGCGAAACTTGAGTTTGAGCTTATGTACTTCAGGAGATGCGGAACTTGACGAAATTAGACGGCATGCTAGAGTGAACGAATGGTTTTTACTCGAGCGTCACGCTTTGCGGCCGATGATATAGTTATCACTGTTCTTGTTTGCTTTCGAAATAGCTACAATGCATATGTATTGATGTATTGATCAAACGCTAAGAATAAAGCATATAAAATGTCCTGAAAGTCCATCACCTTGCTGTAACAGAAGTTTCTGTTGGACCTTCAGCATTTAAACAATGGACCATAAGTGTCGACAGAGATAACTCAAGATTTGATTACAATACATGTGTTAATAATGGTCAGTGGTGAAGAAATGAATTGCTTTTCTGAAGAGGCTCGCACCTGCTTAATTAATAGACGAGCAATATTCCTTTATGGGAGGCAGCACGTGTGGGTACATACATATAATACGACATCAACTCACTTATGTGAGCGCCCCCTGCAAAGATTGTTTATCGTAAGGAACGTATCAATTTAGTGCGTAATATTGGCCCCGTACTTGTAATAAAGTTCGTTTTTTTTTCTTTTTTCTATGTTTTTCCCAACAGCTCCGGAGGCCCGACATATTGCAAAACCTTCTTGACGCCGAATATGTCGACCAAAACGAAGATGACAGAACGAACAAGGACAGAGGTAATGCGGATTCAAGTTATAAACAAAGATATTTCCAATTTCCCAATCGCCCTCAAGATTATTGGCCTCACTTGTACGGCGAATATCTAGTAAAGACAATTAGAAAGACATGCCCCCCCCTCATTTAGGTAAATGACACCCGGCAGAACGAAGTGGCATCTTGGTCTGCAGCTGATGCTGATGACGCTACAGCTCAAGCTCGCCACTCATTAGCCCATCATATACCGTTCGAATAACTAACTATATTATTACCAAAGTGTACTTTCATACGCTTTCATAAGGGAAATAAGCTTTTGAAAGCAACCACTGACAACAGCACGACAACGCGACGGCTTTTCGTCTATACACTGGCAAATGCTGTTGATCGCGTGTGCGATCTCGTAACATGAGCACGGAAATAGTGGTGGCGAATCCCATCACGCGCCACGTCATTATGCGATGTGGGCAGCGGAAGCCATCACGTGACGCGGACGATGTGGCACCGAATAAGCGGATGCCTGTTGACTCAAGACGTACACTGATTGGTTCACTTAAGCCGCTACCGCTACGCAAATGCGTTAAAGTTCGCACCAAAACAATTGCAATTTCCCCAACAATGCTGTAACGGACACACACCCTGTGCAGACCAAACGCAATTTGACCTGCACATCCATGTAGACCCACTTGAAGACGTCTGCAGAGAAGATTGAAACGAAAACGTTGTTCAGGATAGGCTTGTGGTATCACAGGAAGAACGACCATGTAAAAGCTAGGCGACATACAAAGCGATTTGTGTGTCGTCTCGTCCTTCTAGAACATGATGTACTAACATGTACCAAACTCGAGGATCGTGTACCAGCAAGCTCCACTTTCGAATAGTCTGATTGAACGCGATTCTATATTTCTGCCCAACAAGCTCTTATTGAACGACAGTGTTTATTGCTCACCTGAATATTATCTTTCTTTCTCGGCATTTCAAACGTGCAGCTAATAGTGAAAATCGCTTTCTTTACGACAGGTATTATCAAGACCAGAGCGCTAACGAATGAAGAAGTTTTGATCAGTGCTTCGTCACTATTCATAGCTGGGTAAGAACTAAATGCACAATATGTGAGCCATATTTCCTTCCGGCACATTGTTACAAAGAACATCCGCAAAACATTCCGTCGCCATGGTGAATATTACTTACAGCCACCCACCTTGCCCACGGCGTAAGTTCTTACACCGTGACCTTGCCCAAAGCAAAATTTTTCGATCGGAAGGAAGGAAGGAAGGAATACAAAAGTGAGAAGGCAGGGAGGTTAACCAGATAGCAGTCCGGTTGGCTACCCTACACTGGGGGAAAAGGGAAAGGGGAGTAGAAAGATGAGAGAGACAGAGAGAAAGAAGCACAAGAAGAAAAAAAAAGAGAAAATGATCAACAAATACGCTGACACTTCTGTGGCGTGGGCACTGCACAATAGTCACAGACGTTCACAAAGGCCCGTGGTCCTTAAGAAACTCAACAGCGCTTTAACTGCCTTGTTGGCCGACGAATGATGGGGACGGTGCTCCAGCAGCATCTGCACGGAGAGCGGCCGATCGTCCAGTCGTCGCATCACATCACAGAGCGTTCGTCTTTCAGAGGCAAATCGGGGGCAGCGGCATAATAGATGATCAATGTCTTCCTTGGTGCCGCAGACCTCGCATGTCGAACTGTCGGTCACTCCAATTAATGCCGTGTATGCTTTCGTATAGGCCACCCCCAACCAAAGCCGACAAAGAAGTGAGGCTTCACGCCGACGAAGCCCGGCTGGAGGTCGGAGTTCCAGCGTTGGATTGATTTGGTGTAGCCGAGTGTGTCTTATGCTTGGCGTGTTCCACTCCGCCAAGCATAGTGTACGAGCCAGGCGACGAAGCTGCTTAGCAGCGTCTGTCCTAGAAAGAGGAATTGGAACGGTAGTCTCTTGCTCATGCGATGTACGAGCCGCGTTGTCTGCAGAAACATTGCCACTGATGCCGCAATGACCAGGTAGCCACTGAAAGTCAATCTCATGGCCTTTTTCTTTGACGCGGTGATGTATCCTGAGAATTTCGTATGTAAGCTGTTCGTGGCATCCGCGTCGGAGAGCTGACCGCACACACTGTAACGCCGGTTTTGAGTCGCAGAAAACAGCCCATTTGCACGGTCTCTCAGAATCGATGTACTCTAGGGCACAACGCAGAGCCGCAAGTTCTGCCGCCGTAGATGTTGTTACGTGAGATAGTTTGAGCCGTAGTGTTACTTCTCGTGCTGGTATCACCACCGCACCACCAGAACTGGACACAGTGGTCGACCCGTCGGTGTAGATGTGCACGTGGTTGTTGTAGGCTTCGTGCAAGAAAAATAGGCTCAGTTGCTTTAGTGCTGGGGCAGGTAACGCTGATTTCTTCTGCAGTCCTGGAATTTCGAGACGTACTTGTGGAAGGTACAAGCACCACGGAGGAAAGTCCGGCTTCTCCGCAGGCGCATACCCTGTTGTAAACGATGCGCGATGGGCATAGACAGTTTTACTAAATGGCGTACGGGGCCTTTCAGCCGCGAGGCTTGCCAGGTGGTGGGAGGGGTTCCTGGCATATTGCCTGAGGTAGGTACGCATGGTCTCAACGGTAATGTGCGTCGTGATTGAATAATCCTGAGCAATTGCGATGGTTTCAGCGGTTGATGCACAGCGTGGTAAACCAAGGCATATCCTAAGAGCCTGGGCTTGGATGCTTTGGATCGTGCGCAGGTTCGTTTTGCAAGTATTGGATATTGCAGGAAGGCTGTATCGCAGGAACCCGATAAACAATACCCGGTACAGCTGTAACATAGAGTGTATAGACACTCCCCAAGTTTTTCCTGCAAGGAACTTGAACAAGTGACAGGTAGATGTCAGCCGCTTTCTCACGTAGTTGACGTGTGGGGTCCAAGACAGGTCTCTGTCGATTATAACGCAAAAATCTATGACTCCTGCTGTACGACACACATTGCCCGTTAATTGATACGCCATACACGGACATTGGCTTTCTGGTGAATGCCACGACTGCAGACTTTTCACTTGCGATCTCGAGTCCTTGATTACGCAGGTAGCGCGATGTCTCTGTGACTGCCTTCTGAAGTCGAGCGCGAAGTTGAAGCCGCGTCACAGCTGACGTCCATATACAGATGTCGTCAGCATAAATGGAGAGTCGTACGCTACTAGGCTGGTTGTCGACTAGTCTAATGAGGGTCAGATTGAACAAGGTCGGGCTTAGCACTCCACCTTGAGGGACTCCTCGGCTGCCGTAATGATCGGGTGTCGGGCCATTCTCTGTCTGCACGTGAAACGATCTCGTCTGCAAGTAGCTATGAACCCACTTATAGATCTTGCCACCGAGTCCTACAGCTTCTAATGCGTCGAGGATGGCTTCGTGCGTGACATTATCGTAGGCCCCTTTGACGTCTAGAAACAGAGCAGCAGATAATCGTTTGCTGGCCTTCTGGTGTTGGACGTATGTCACCAAGTCAACTACATTGTCTATTGACGAGCGGCCACGTCTGAACCCGGCCATAGCATCTGGATAGATTTCATAGTGCTCTAAGTACCATTCCAGACGCGTTAAGATCATTCGTTCCATCACTTTTCCCACGCAGCTAGCGAGCGCAATTGGTCGGTAGGAGGAAAGGACCAACGGTGACTTGCCAGCTTTGAGGAGTGGAATCAGGCGACTTGATTTCCATTCTTGTGGAACCATACCGGTCTGCCAGGAGTCATTGTATAACAGCAGTAGTGCCTTCCGAGCTTGATCTCCCAGGTGACAGAGAGCACGATAGGTAATGCCGTCAGGTCCCGGCGCTGAAGAACGTCTACACAAAGCTAGCGCAGCGTTCAGTTCGTCTATAGAAAATGGACACTCCATGCGGGGATCACGTGAAGCTAGTGGGCAGTCGGGCGTTCCCATCCCCGTTCCTGCGGAATTTGGTTCGCCGGCAATCCTTCTACAGAAAGATTCTGCGACGTCGATCTCCGAACATTGTAGATGAAGTGCCAGAGATTTAAACGGGTAGCGCTGTCCAAAGGTTGTATGCAGACCACGTACAGTCCTCCATATGAGCGACAAAGGCTTACGTGGATCGAGGGACTCACAAAAGGATACCCATCGGCGCGAAGCAAGCTTGTTCATGTGACGCTGTATTTTCTTCTGTGTGCGTCTGGCCAATCTCAAATCATAAATTGACTTTGTGCGTCTATATCTTCGTTCCGCACGGCGACGAATCGCACGAAGTTTCTCGAGCTCAATGTCAAAGTCGGTGCGTGCGGAACTCATCGAAAATGAGCGCGTGGTAGCCTTTAGGGCGCTCTTCATTGCGTCCACTAGGTTGAATCGGGCTAATCGCAACTGCACATGGCCAGAAGTGATAATGGCTCCAGCCACCATTTTTGAAGTGGACCCGGCGTTTACTACAGACCGGTACGGTCCCTTCCTCAGGGGATCACTGTATTGGTCGTGGAAGCGGCGTTACTTGTTATACTCTCACTTCAGCTTCACCTTTCCGTCACGTCCCGAAGGCCGTGCATGTGTACAGAGGGCATTGTTGCCAGCGAGCGGTTAATGTTCCCAGGGGTGATCGGGAGGTGCCACGACAACACAAAGTGAACAAGGCACAAGAGGCCAGAAGGGTTACGATGGTTAGCAAATAACCTTTAAATTAAAGCACAAACCTTTATTAAACTTTATTAAACGTCATACGAGAGACGGCGAAGAAGAAAAGCTTTTTTTACTGATGTAATGAACTGAACGTTTAAACAATAAAAGCAAAACATGTGCAATAGATTTTCTAGATTAGCCAAACGTTCTGGCGCCCGCACACATGATACATCGGGCGGCGCGATTATGACATCCGGCTGCTAACGATGCTTACGTAAGAAAAGTTATATGAATAATAATTTTGCTTCCCTTTAAGTAATTCTATCGCGACATGTAACCTGCAGCAAAACGCCCTCACGGTTAACCAACTTATGCAACGTGAGACGATTCTCCGCCTCCTATTGGCCATCGGAATATGTGCATCCCATTACATGCAATCTGTCTGTGCATCAGAATACATGGATTGTGTTATTTCTACACGAATACAGATTCGAGACATCAGCAACGGCACTGAGTTATCTCATATACGTCCTTGCCAAACATCAGGATGTACAAGAAAAGGTCCGAAGGGAAGTGATCGATGCCGTCGGCACCAACGTGAGTAACAATCGTGGCGCAAAGTCACTTATGCGAAATCGTACTGCCTCTGAACATGAGCTTCGTATGGTATGAGGCCGACGCCATATGTAATACCTGTGTCACACGGGCACTTCTGATCGCGATCAGGCGTGATGTGGATCGGACCTCTTGATCGCGATCTACAAGTTTGCCGCTGCTACACGGTACAGCCTAATCCGGGTCGAGTTTGTCGCAGACGTCAGCCAAACCGTAATCACCTTGATCCCGATCGCGCATGACCGCGATTAGATGTGACCATGCAGAAGCGCCTGATCCTGATCGAACCTAATCCTGGTCTGCCCTGGTCGCGATCAAAAGTGCCCGTGTGACACCGGTATAACATATCAACTAAAAGAACACTTTTCAAGTACTTTTTTGCATCGTGGACTGCCAAAAAGTAAAGGCCCACAAGCACTTGGCGGTAACGAAAGCATAACCGACTTGAAACATATCCAAGTCACAGTTTACCCGCAAAGACGAAGCAATGAATGCGATAGCAAAAAATTGGGATGTTGTGTGAAATCAGGCTGGCAGCATTAGAATAAATATGAGTATAAAAAGCTCGGTAATTCGAACTCGAAGGGGACTACAATATTCTTCGAATTGAGCGGAGTTTGAGTTAGCAGGCGGCCGATAGAACGAACGGACATCGTGCGGGCAGAACCCAAATAAGCCACCTCTGGACTCGTTATTGCGAATTAGGCGGTACTACACGCTTGTGGCGGATGATTTGGTAAATTAAGTTCATGCAGCACTAACAGCGTACAGAATTAATTCATCAGTCAGTGATACGCCAGAAAAAAGCACCGACATGCATTTATGTGAGCAGTCAGCCTTATTGTCGAAATATTTGACGCTATTTATTCTCCAAAACAGTTTTATTTACATTCCAGAGTTAAAACGTAATCAAAATTAAAGTAATCAGTAATTTGCATTTGCTTCCGCTTCTTCGGTAGCAACCTGTGAGCATCGTTTGCAGCTTGCTCAAGAGCTCCAGCGCAGCGTCCGAATTCTCATCTGCTGAGAAACGCTGCTGTTTCGTTGTTTTGCATCTCTAGTAATTTGGTTTGGTTTGGTTTTGCTACACAATTTTATACCTGTGGGCCGGCTTCTGCGAGGAGCAATGAATACCTGGGGCTACCTGTTCAAATTAACCGTCGTGGATACCGACGCGTTCGAATTATTGGGAGTTTTCTTCCATAGAAATGCGCATGGCTCTGCGGGGACCAGGACGTCAGTTCGAATTAGCTGAAAGTTCGAAATAACCGGGTTCGAGTTAACGAGCTTTTACTATAGGAGTAAACATGAGTGTTGTGGCGTTGCAAGAGAGATACTCGATGACCACAACAAGCAACGTGTGGAATGGTGGTGCTGATGACGAGCGGCTACCGTAGACAGAGCCTAAAACGCAGTTCAAAATATAAAGAAGCATGCAAGGAGGACTCTATAGACATATTCAAACTTCTGTTGCCAGTTGCCTAATATGGCCTGTAAGAGGTAAATGTTCGCTCAGGGTGGATAAGGGAAAACCAACCTTTACCCGCTGGATGACGAACAACAGGTACACTTATGGCACAGAACAGATTTCTAGAAGTGAGTGGTGCCACTGAAAATTATTGAGAGCGGTATTTCATATCGAAACTCACTGTCTGTCTGTATTTAGTTTGACTTTACATCGCTAATTTTGACACGGTTACTTACAGCGTCATTTAGTGTATTCTCTTTTATTTTTCATGCCTGTGGCCTAAACTGTTCTGAATTTTCTGTGAAAAAGTGTAACCGGTTCCATGTAAAGACACCAATGCCTCCTAAATAAGTTACAGAACAGAATTCAGCGCCTGTATCAAGCATAAGTGTGTGAATTTACTAGATGTCGTTCTGAAAACTTTGATGGCCTTTGCCTTAGGATGAATTTCCTGTTTAAAAAAAAAGTAACCCTGACGCAGTATTCTAAAAACTGTGTGGACGTGATTCCATATAATGCGCATTTCCTACCTAACGTTCGCCATTACCCAACTGAATGTTGCTGATATGTTTATCAGGGCGAACTCGACTACGAAACAGTCATGAAGAAGCTGAAGTACACGGGCCAAATGGTGGACGAAACGATGCGCCTGTACCCACCGGGACTCTCGTAAGTGCACTGAAAAGCTGGCACCAAATATTTATTAGGGGCGAAGCTCCTTAGGGTGTGGGTCTGTCCCTCCTCTGTAGTTGTTGTAGTAGTCGTAGTAGTAGTAGTAGTAGTAGTGGGTAGGTAGGTAGGTAGCCACGTGTAGTGGAATGTACCCACTCCACGTGATAAAGATGACGATGACGCAGTATAGTGGAATGTACCCACTACACGTTATAACGATGAAGTATAAGCGCGTTCCAGTATAGTGGAATGTACCCACTACACGTGATAGCGATGACGATGACGCTGATGACCATGAAGTATAAGCGCGTTCCAGACCACACATTCTCTTTCTGCCATGGACGAAAACGATCGAGCTTCGCCCACTCATCATCATTCACTTGTGGATATGGCGTGATTCTTTATCAATATACGTTGAACATAGTAGGGAACCGGAGCAAGAGACTTTCGTTGAAATCGTGATTAGCGTATATAATGAAGCGATGGAAAAGGGTAAAATACCGACGAATGAACGGTAATAATTCACGGGGTTCAACATGCTAAAAAGAGCGGGTGGGCTGTGACTCGGGCCGTAATTTGTGCATTCAAGGTCGCTTTGTGTCCTTCATCAAGCTACTTTGCGAGTTCAATACAATGTTCACTGTCTGCCACAAGTGACTGCAGATGCAAAGTCCAGTGGTCAAGCGAAACGGCGTCAAACGAAACTTCATATTTTACTCTGCGAAAATACTTGATATAGCTTATGTTCGGTTACCCGTCACGGTGTTCAAGTGGTTATGGTGCTGGACTGCTGACCCGCAGGTCGCGGGATCGAATCCCGGCCGCGGCGGTGGCCGCATTTTCGATGGACGCGAAAATGCTCGAGACCCGTGTACTTAGATTTAGGTGCACCTTAAAAAACCCCAGGTGGTAGAAAATTTCCGCAGCCCTCCACTGCGGTGTCTCTCATAGACATATCGTCGTTTGTGGACGTTAAACAACAACAAATATTATTGTTACTATAGCTTATGTTTGTTCCAATATTACAAAATCAGTTTTTCTCGAATATTGTAATTCCATTTCAAAAACCTCACTATTCAAAAGGCTCTAACTTCGAAGCTTCTTGCGTTGGTCATGCTACAGTGAAACGTCGCATGACCAACGTCAGAAACGCAGTGAAATTCCGGGAAACTAGTGTCTATTTCATATTGCGACTTATCAAAGCGTTTCGTTCTTTTTATTTACGTCACAGCAACATCAAGAGGCTGCCAAAAAGTTGTCTAGGGAATTTATTTCCAGAAATAAGGTTCCCGCATTCGTTATTGGTTGACTCTTTAAAGTGGTCCACTGGGAAAATCAAACATAACTCCGCCTTGATCTGCAATGGATTTAGGCTGTAAAGGTGTGACAAATGTTCGATGGAGAATGAGGCCAGGTATATTGGATTAAAAGACTGGACAACCTTTACTGTCTACAGGTTTGTTACTCGGCAGGCCAAAGAAGAATACGTATACAACGGCATGCGCTTTAAGCCAGGAACGTGCTTCATGGTGCCACAGTACTACGTGCAAAGGGACCCACGATATTGGCCGGATCCGTTGGAATTCAAACCTGAAAGGTGAGAACCGTTCGTCACGACGATTGCCCAGGTGTTCAGAACACAGTCGAAGGAGTGTCAAAAGAATGTGGCGAAGAAAAGAAGTCGAAAGATTTCTTGTTTAGTAAATAATATAATAAACACAAATACGCCTCTGCCCCGTAACATTTTCACGTTTCCGTCATTAAACACATGGCACGCAAGCATCGGTAACCTTAGCCTTCCTTTATTTTCGAATATGTACGGTGAAAGAGTAATACAATTTTCTGGTGCTAAACTGTGGAACAATTTGCCTCTTGAGATGAAAGTCGCAAGAAATTTCGACGTTACCTGCAAACGCTACTTAGTTTCTAACCAGGCATTTTGAGTTTCTATTCGCTCTTAAAAATTTTCTCGTGCATATTTAGCGTTTTCGTAGTAATTATGTGCTCATTGCTTCTTAGTATGCCTCTTTGAACATGTATCATACTTATCGCTTATCTGTGATATTTTCACCATTGTTCATTTTTTTATTAAAAATTTTGTTATGCATATTTAATGTGTTCGTTGTTTTTAGTATTCTTATAACCCTTTTTGTATTGGACCCATCACTTGCCGCTTAGGCTTTGGGTCCAAATATTTGTGTGCGCATTGTCCATATTATAGTGCAATAAAATTCCCCTTTGATTGATTGATTGAAAACGTCCTGAAATATATATTGCAAACTTAAAGATAACATTATTGCGCGTTAATACAAGTGCGTCCCCACACGTCTAATCACTCGGCTGATAATGAAAGAGAAAGTAGAGTGGCGTGAAATAGGCATAATTTTATGAGACATCGTTCCCGTTGCACACGGCACGCCATCGAGATGTCTACAATGAAAATTCCTTATAATAATAGATAACGTTGGATGATTATTGCTTAATAACTGCTAATTCTGGCTAGTGAACCTTTAATACGCGCATGCCTGCCGGCTAGCGTGGCTGTATGTCGGGTAAATAATGGCTGGTTTCGGCTAAGTGGTCGTAAGCTCTGAGTATTTAGCGCAACTGAAACAGAGTAGAAAGAAATAAAGGTACAGGTAGTAGGGAGGACAATACCACAGCGTCAGCGCTAACTTCAGATTTGTTAAGCTTGGCATTGAAATTTGAACGTCTTGCAACTTCCAACTGGACAAAACGGCAGCGCTCACGCAATCTTGTCCTCCCTTCTATCCCTACCTTTGTCTGCTTTTGCTCTGTTTCGCTATGCACCCGGAACGTCATGGGATGCCCACTCGCCCAAACTGCTACTCTTGTGGTCATAACCGCCGTTACAATAGCATAAGGGTTTTGATTTTATATTAATCGAATTATGTTCTCCTATGTACATGGACAGCAACCTGAGTTGATTCGCCAGGATTTTTTTTTTCTTCTTCGTCCGCGCTTGACCTATAGTACCGCTCTGGTGCCGACGAATCCGCAGGTTCTCGCCCGATAACGAAGCGACCCTGAACAAGACGGCGTACACGGCTTTCGGCGTCGGGCCTCGACAATGCATAGGGACGAGAATGGCATTGCTGGAGATGCGATGCGTCGCAGCCAAGCTTCTGCAGAAGTACCGCTTGGAACTGGGCCCATCTCAGAAGGTGAGCAATAAATGAGAAGTCAAGCACAGAAAAGCACGCTTCTAGCCGAAAGCCATCACAGCCCCCCGTCACAACTCTTCTCATTTAACTGAATAGCAAATATGTTGTTTTGATTACCCACGTTATTGCTCCAAGGCCGCTACTGTAACACAAGTTTGAGCAATAATGTTTTGTAGCGTGGTGTGTTCGTTGTTATCAAAGGGGCCATGACGCGATCACCCAAGAATCTGCACTTTTCAGCGAAAAATAGAAGTAAAGGGTCGACTGTGCCTATAAATACATGAAAAATGGACTGCAAAATAATATTTCAGTGCAAAATAAGCCCTAGAAGTCGCCGGCTATGAACCACTCCCACCACCAGCGACCGCCATTTTGACATGGTGTGTGACGTCATGCGCTACATGGAGCGGAGGTGTCATCTTATGTCAAATTTTCAACCACCGCAAATCGTTCAATGTCAGTGTCAAGCTGGACAAATATGAAATAACTAGACTGCAGGCGCAACTGAGCACGGAACAAAATCGCTCGCCGGAATGGAGACGCTCGCACGGCAAGCATCTTATTACGGCACGGCTCGCGAGTGCGTCACTGTTGGTCGACTCTTAGGCCCCTTGTGTGTTTGTAAAAATACTCAATAATAAATTAAGTGCCCGACCAAATGCGTTAAAATTTTGCCAGATTCTTTGTGAGTGCACAAGGATTAACCCACATAGCACATATTGTGATCGTAAATTGGGTTTCATGGCCCCTTTAATAGGGTTTCTATGCAAAGATGTGTTGAAGGTGAATCTGATCTAAGAGAATCTATCCTCTTAAATGGTTTTTTATTACTGCAACCTTCAGTACAGCGTCCGCAAAAAATTAAGCTTGATAGTGCTACTTGCTTTCAGATTAAAGGAGGTGAGTTCATAATATACGTGCACGCTAAGTACGTTCAATGACGCTCAGCATATTTCTGCATCACCAATCACGTTGGCTTATATACAAATATCTGTAGTGATTTGCGTCACCTGGCAGACAGCCTGATGAAGATGGGACATACACAGCTCCTAGAAGTTTATAGGTTTGGATGAATATTGATGAATAACAGTGAAAACCGTACGATGAGGACGAATTGGGGAAAATTAGGTGCAACTATGCCTTTACACATGTTTAGAATTTCCTCTTTTTGGAGCTTTTTTTTTTAGCCAATCGTGTGGCATTAAGCGCGACAATTTAAAGCGGAAGACTTCCACAGCTTCCCGGAAAGCAATCTTGGAGCGGTCTTGCATACTCAGATTCGTTTCCCTTTTGGCGTCCTTCAGTTATTAGATAAGTCAAAGATGACCAAGACAACAGGCTCGATTGGATGTTGCCGCCCATTTATACAACAAATGATATACTGCAGTACTAATTATATTGCGGCTACAAAGTAGCTGAACTAAGATGAGCTAGAATAACGCATGTTGTAGACGAAGTGATAATACATGTTACTGACCTACAAAAGGTAACTAATTTCTTTTCTTTGATTGCCACCCAGGGAACCATGGAGTTGGGGCAGTACGCCATGGTGTCGACACCTGCTAACGGTCCTTGGATTCTGCTGCACAGTTTGACAAAAGAGAACCTTGGAAGCTGACCACGCAAGCGATCAGTGTAAATAGGCAAATTTTTAGCGGCGGTGCTCTAAGTGGCGTCAATTTCATGACTGCGAATTCACTCAAATCCGATGCTCTGAGGATTCCCATGCACATCGAACAAGATCTATCGTGTCTTCTCAGAAAAGAAAACGGAAAGATACGGGGATAAAACTATGTGTGAAACGGCACGCAGCTAATGAGTAATCTTGTTGTATTGAAAACGCCGGCCAAGACATGGACTTTAAGAATGCTATGTCATCTGGTATCTCTTTTATGCCAGGCCTTCAGCTAACATGCAGTGCTTACAGCAAGTTATTTAGCCGATTAGTTTGAGCATGTGTAACCCAAGGGAGGATGAAGCCAGAGAATTTCAGACAAAGTTACTGGTGGTATCTCCTTGTACTGATGCATTAGGCTCCGCTACTTGACTAGACATCTTAGTTTTGTCGCTATGCTGAAATCCACGATCAGCCGCCTTAGGATAACAAATAAGAGCTCTTGGAAAGCAAGGACAAAATGACAGTCAGTGGAAAACCAGGACGACTAGACTCAACAGTTTGCTGTTGTAGGTTCATTCGTAGGGTGGCGCGAGCCTTGTGATTGCTTATATCACACTTGTGATTGCATAGATCCGTTGATGGTTCAACATTGCTTCAAGCAGTGCTGATGACGCCGCTGTTGAAATATTATCAGCACACCACACAAAATAGCAAGGTTGATATTATGGACATTATTAAATTGCGCAGCGTTATCTTATGCCGTAACTGCGGTGCTTTATAAGGCAGTCAGTGAGGTCACATAATAGCAGCCCTCAGGACGAATCAGAGCTGATAAGATGATGAAGTGGACGATATGCCGGAATTCGAGAATATCAGGACCAGTGTATACAGTGTAGCAGATTTGTAATGTCGTGTTAGATCAAAAGTTGGTGCAAACACGTGATGACCTTGGTTTCTGACCTACAAGAACTAACGAAAGAACTTTTTGTTGTCATTCAGGTGACCACGGTGATCGGTGTGTGAGCCATGGTGTCAAAACCGGCTAAGGGTTCTTGGATCTTGCTGCACATATCGACGAAAGAGAACCTTCCAAGCTGACAGTGCATGCCAGCAGTGTAAATAGTCAAATAAATATTGCGTAAACAGTGATTACCGACTCGAATGATTATTAAACAGCATTAGTACTCCAGATCTCAAAACGCCGTAAATAATTTTTTTCTATTATTAATTTATAAATACGCAGGTGGAATGGGTAAGCTAGCTGATTGGCAGTAAGCATTTTCTGTACAGCGCACTTCTCCATAACTAAAGGAACCCGAATTTTCAAAAATACGGGCGCTGTCTTTGCGATAGAGCTTCTGTGAATTCACGCTCGTTCATGTCTGAACCTCGTGTGCATGATCATTGCTATCATATTGACAAGCTTCACATATTTCTTGCAAAATAATAGAAAAAGCTTCCCTGGTTGGCAAAAGAATAGTGACAAGACTTTTGCGGAACAGGGAAGTTCTTACGTTGAGAAGCGGTTCGGTAAGTGAAAATGGACAGCGAACAAAAACACGACTGACGACGCCGCTTTAAATATGTCTGACCAGATCACAACGACGTCACGGTGGAGCATGACGTCCGCTTGGACAACTTAAGACTCACTCTAAGACGTTTCAGTCGTTTGTGCACGTTGCGTAGTGGCGATGCGACGTGCGAAAACAATAGGAGATAAGGACACCATTTTAACATCCATTTCCACTCCCATCTAGAACGTTTCTGCAGGCTGATATTTCTCCCTGCACGCCCTCCAAAAAAAGTTGCTTGATTTCAGTTCGGTACTTTGGAGCTTTAGAAAGCTTTGGAAGCCGCTGTAGTAAAGGGAGAGTATACGCCAAGTACACTCTAAGCGGGGAAAAAGTACGTGTAACTTTTTTCGGTGAATCCTGACTTACCGCGAATATGACTCTGTTGAAAGAGACGCCTTAAAGGGACACTGAAGGGCAAAACGATCTTTCGCGTATTAGTTAAGTACAATTTCACAATCCCGAAAACACCACTCTTACCGCGACACGACGCTTGGTAAGCGAGAAAACACGCCAAAAGAAAATGCGGGTGGTAACGCTACCTTGAGGTTCCCGCACCAAACGGTGTGACGTCATACATTTTGAAGGCGTCGACTGAGTCCTGCGTAGCTTCTAATCGATAAAATTGAGGTGCATTGTCATCTGTGGGTGCCATAGACCTAGCATACGAAGTTTCAGAAAATTTCATCGAGCCAATGTCGCGAAAATACGAAAAATACATTTGGAATTTCTGACGTCACGCGCGCAGATATCGGCGCCAAATTTAAAAATAAAACTTCTACCTTGATTTTCTCCGCCAATAATGAACTTATAATAGTAAAACATATGGCATTAGAGTTCTCATAGTGCAGTTTGTGAATCTAAACCAAGTCATTGTTTCGCTTTAGTGTACCTTTAACTCTCTTTTGGGTCCTACGATTCTCCAACGAAGGTATTAACGTTCTCCCAAGAGTTCGCATGCCCCTTTAAAGATTGTCATATACGTGGCGAGTTGGAACTCAGAAAAAAAAGAGTTAAATAACTCTTTTTTTAAATAAGATAATAGCATGATTGCCTCATCGTATTCATCAGTTCGTATTCGTTCGCGTGCGCGTATCACGTGAACGATTCCGTGTGTCACAGCAGAAAAAAAAAATTCCCCATCTCCCGCTAAAGGGAACCATGCGTGGATGCGAAGCAGCGGGGAGGTAATCAGCTTGAGCGGGAGGAACGTCGCCGCTCTCATTTCACGGCAGCGGTCCCGGCGCTCATCGCGGCGCTGCACAGAAGAAAGAATGAGGCGCGCGCGCTCCCTTATTTTCATACCGCGGAACTACCGTGGCGCCCCCAGTGGAGTATGCAGCTGTCACACCACCTGTCGTGCGCGCCGCTCCGTAGAGGATTCCTAGAGGACAGGACGGGGGGGACCGCAGGAGAGAGAGAGGGGGAAGGGAAGTGTATGCGCTGTGGGGGGTGTGGGACGCGGGAGCCGCTCCGTAGAGTAGAGGATTCCTAGAGTAGAGAATGGGGGGTGAGCGTAGGAGAGGATAGGGGAGGGGACGCGCATGCGCTGCAGGGGGGTGTGGGACGCGGGGGGCCGCTCCGTAGAGTAGAGGATTCCGAGAGTAGAGAAAGGGGGTGAGCGTAGGAGAGAGAGGGGGGAGGGGACGCGGAAGGAGGGACGGACTAAGCCCCCCTCCAAACACATGCAAGCAAGATCAAGGAATGGGGTCAACCTGGGCGACAGACACCACCTGCCTAGCCATTGCTAAGCAGCCTCTCTGTGCTCTCGGCCATGACTCTGATGGCTGTGATAGTGGCTGACGGCCTTCATATTACTACAGTGTTCTGGTTCGCATAATGGGTGCTTCCCTACTTCATGAAAGTGGCCGGACACGGGACGCGGGACGGCGGACGCGGGACGGCGGACGCGGGACGGCGGACGCGGGACGGCGGACGGACAGAGCCCCGAGCGTAAGATGCTTCGCATCTAAAAGACGCGAAATGTATTACTTTTTTCCGTTTTCTTCCTCTTTTAAACAAACAGACGTAATATGGAACAAACTGAACTCACTTATTGGACGGAACAAGGCAAAAGAATCGGTGACGGAAATTTCACACGGTGGGTAAACTATCAGTGGCGATCGCATGATAAATGTGTTTAACTACTATTTTGTGTACCGGGACTTTGGCACCGGACCACGTGCATCTTACACAAGTCTAGATCCTGATAATGTAAAGACACTCTTTTTAGAAACAACGGTAGAACACGAAGTTCGCGCAGTTTTCCTGGGCCTTAAAAACAGTCGCAGTTGTGATGCGGATGGCCTGCAAGTAAGATCTGTCAAATACGTAATAGATAAAATTGCTTCAATGCTGACATAGATATTTAACTTGTGTATTTCAACGGGCGTTTTCCCATCCAAAATGCAAGTTGCTGGTGTAGTGGCGTTATATAAGAAAGGAGATAAAAAAGACGTTTCTAATTATATACCAGTGTCAATATTGCCGATATTTTCCACAGGTCTCGAGAAAATAATTTATAATAGACTATATCCCTTTTATAACAAGTACGTCATAACGAAGTGTCAGTATGGATTTTTAAAACACCGCTCAACAGAACTTGCTCTTCTCGACCAGAATGAGTACATACTGGAGAAATTTGACGAAACACTATTTGCCCTCGGTATTTTCGTCGATTTTACGCAAGCCTTTGACTGCATAAATCATGAAATTTTATTTGATAAACTTGATCACTATGACATTCGTGGGTTTCTCCTAACGCTACTAAAAAGTTGCCTTTCAGAAAGACGTCAGTTTGTCTCCATGAACGAAACGGTATCAGAGAGAAAGAAAATAATCTCAGGAGTGCCGCAGGGCAGCACTCTCGGACCTTCGATTTTTAATTTGTACTTAAATGATATAGTCTACACTTCTTCGGATGTCAAATTTGTAATTTACGCTGACGACACCAGCATATTTATTTCGCCTCCATCAGATGACTCTCTCTTTCACAAAGCTAACCTCGTGTTAGAAGAATTAAGCACATGGGCAGCCAATAACCAGTTAAAAATAAATACAAAAAAAGACGAAAGCCGTGGTTTTTCATTTTATTGCCAGGCAGGTTTCTGCAAAAGACAACCTTGTTAACGGCGGCTCACAGAGCTGCTTGAATCTATTAGGGTACTTGGTGTCAGGCCCGTAGCCAGGGGGGGTGGGGGGGGCCCACTTGTTAAAGACCTTGAAAAACACCCATTTTTTATTATTTCTCCTAGGTAAAACACCCTCTTCCATCCGAATTTCGGGGAGGGGGGGGGGGGTGCTAGCCTTCCCCCCTGGCTATGGGCCTGCTTGGTGTGCATTTCTCAAAATCACTGCAGTGGGATGAGCACGTAAATGCAGTATTACAAACGTTAGGTGCGATAACTGGTATCGTGAGTCGAAACCGCTATCTAATCCCGAAACCAGTGAAATTGTTTATTTGTAATGCTCTTTTCGCCTCGTATTTAAACTACTGTCATTTGGTTTGGGGGACTACTACAGAATCGAACCTCTTGCGGCTATTACTTATGCAGAAAAGATTTTTGAGAATAATTGCAAATGTACCAACTGTGCATCCTTCTGAAGAGCTATTTAGAAGGTTCAAAATAATTAAAACACAATACATATACGTCTAGAGATTGCTCCGTGAGTATCGAATACATTGCGAGGACCTGGATTCTATTTTCATGGGATCAGTAAAGTTGCGTCCGAAAGAAGCATCATATAATATACGAACAACCGAAACATGGAATGTTCCGCATTGTCGAACTGGTTACGGTCTGCAAATGGCTCGTAATAAGCTCCGGCGTTTATCAAATGATTACAACAATAAACAAATCGATATTCGCGATGGAAATTTGTCTGACTTGTATGATTTTTTCTTAACTTAAGCTCTTTGTCTAAAATTGTTTGTCTTTATAAAAATGTACACTTAAAATGTAACTAATGCAATACCATAGTAGTGATGAAGTGTTGTGTTGGTGCATCACGCTGATGTAAACAGGATGTATAAAAATGCAGGACGTTCTGTAAAGGGTAACTAACAATGAATGTATATTTTGGTGGTTCGTTTAAATTCCTATTTTGCTTAAAAAGATTTATTACAAAGTTTGTGTCAACAGTGTTAAGAACATGCTTTTAACTGAGCTGCTGTCTTTGTACGGGGGGCGAAGACTCCCCCAAGCCATTCAAATGGCTTTTCCCTTCGCCTCCGATCACATGTATTGTGATGAATCAATAAAATCAAATCAAATCAACTGCAGGACCACTTCAGCCGGCAACCGCGAAACTGCAACGTGACAGAACTTGAAGCTGTAGCTGTCGATGGGTCTGCCTATTCAGACTTGCTGATAAGGCGAGCGAAATAAGATAACAAAAGGTATATCTCCGCCCCGCGTTCGAATCAGCACATGTTTCGTGCGCTGCTAGCGCTTAGAGAGTTCTACAACCTTTTACGTGAGGTGGAAGCACAGCGCTGTTAGAACCACCGCTGATCACATGACACGTCTCTTCATGAAAGAGCACTGCTCTGCTGATGTCAGTCTCTTGGGCAATTGACCCCCACTGTCTCGACTGGTTCGGCTGCGGGCTTGGCAGTCACATCGGCGCACCACTGCGTGACAACGCTGTCAACATCGGAACTGACGGATCGAATTGCAAACGGCTGCAGCAACACGCCTCGCAAATATTCAGACTACCATACCGTGAGTTATGAAAGATAAATGCCTATATTTAGCTAATACGTATTGCTGGACTGTTTGGCTCATGCGTGCAATAGGCGTAGAAGAATTTATCAGCGCATGAGAGAAGCGCAATGAACGCGATACGGCTTTGCTGAGTTCCCCTCAGCCACTCTTTGGACTGGAAGAATCTGCCGTTATAAAAACAACGTAATCTTGTTTACCATGTCGATACATGACAACATGCCACAACAACGATATCACTGAAAAAGAACGATACTATAGAGCCAGATAAGAGCAAATACCAAGCCTGTGAACGTTTCTCTTTTTTGATGCATACTATATTACATACAGTGTATATATATATATATATATATATATATATATATATATATATATATATATATATATATATATATATATATATATATATATATATATTGGACGCGAAAGTGCTCGAGGCCCATGTACTTAAATTTAGGTGCACATTAAAGAACCCCAGGAGGTCAAAATTTCCGGAACGCTCCCCCTACGGCGTCTCTCATAATCACATCATGGTTTTTGTACAGCCGTCAGCACCTTTAACTCGAACGCTCCGACGCGTGGCCTCGGCTTGCTTGGACTGAGGTCAGCGCCGCCAAGCGTTGAAAATGATATGCTTGCTGTAGTTAACGATAGATGGAGCGCGCGTCGGTTTCACTAGTAAATTTCTGTTTCCAGTCTGGCTGAACGGCGGGTCGAATGCATTCACTTGGCATCCCGATTTCGCCGCGTTTCGCTCGTGGCTACGTTATCGCGCGCGCCCATGGCGTTCTTTTGAGCAGCAGCTGCGAATTCAAACTCGAAAGGTGCGTAAGCTGTCGCACGCAATGGTTCATTGTCGAGATAAGTATACGACAACGAACGCCATGGGCGCGCGTGATGACGTAGCCACGAGCGAAGCGTGGCGAAAACGGGATGCCAAGTGAATGCATTCGACCCGCCGGTCAGGCAGACTGGAAACAGAAATTTACTAGTGAAACCGACGGGCGCTCCATCTATCGTTAACTGCAGCAAGCATTTCATTTTCAACGCTTGGCGGCACTGATCTGAGTCCAAGCGAGCCGAGGCCACGCGTCGGAGCGTTCGAGTTAAAGGTGCTGACGGCTGTACATTAAACCCCGACAATTATATATACAGGGTGTCCCAGCTATCTTTAGCCAAGGGTTAAAAAATAGAATTATTTGAGGCAGGCGAGTGAAGTCAGTTGAATATTGCTTACAGCCATCTTGCGCACTACAGGCAATTTGTTGTTTCGTAATTAACTAATTTTTTAATTATGATTGATTTACTAACTTGATAAATATTGACTTTACGCAAGAAATGAGAGTTGCAAAGTACGACAGCGTCTTCAGAAATCCCCATTGCATTATTTGCGATAAAGAAAGTTTTACGCGTACCATTTTTTGCGTGCTGCAAAGAAAGCCCGCGAAATACAAAAAATACCACGTGACTAGCGCATTCGCGCGCCGCGACCGTGCTGCTATCAGCCGTAGTTTGAGCGAACAAAATCAGCTGCGACCACGACCCGCCGGCTGCGTTGCAGCGGTAGGCCGATAAGTTGGCGGTGGTTTCTTGGCCCGTTGCCAGCCAGCTGGCGCGCGTGACTGTGCAAGTTGTAGCGAACGCGGGAGAAGAAACCACCGTAAACTTAACGGCCTACTGCTGCAAAGCAGCCGGCGGGTCGTAGTCGCAGCTGATTTTGTTCGCTAAAAAAACGACTGAGAGCAGCACGGTCGCGGCGCGCGAATGCGCTAGTCACGTGGTATTTTTTTTTATTTCGCGGGCTTTCTTTGCAGCACGGAAAAAATGGTACGCGTAAAACTTTCTTTATCGCAAATAATACAATAGGGATTTCTGAAGACGCTCTCGTACTTTTGCAACTCTCATTGGTTGCGTAAAGTCAATATTTATCAAGTTAGTAAATTAATCATAATTAACAAATTAGTTAATTACGAAACAAAAAAATTGCCTGTAGTGCGCAAGATGGCTGTAAGCAATATTCAACTGACTTCACTCGCCTGCCTCAAATAATTCAATTTTTTAACCCTTGGCTAAAGATAGCTGGGACACCCGGTATATGCCGGCAGTTCATCCACCTGAGCGTCTCTTTCTCTGTCGTTAATTTTCAAACTTCATCACTTCATCCAGTCTTCAGCAGAAATGTCAGAAGAACGCGCGGCACTTCCTTGTGCGCTACTTGCGGTCTTTTTTGGAGGACTAGCTGTCCAATGCTCAGTCAACAGAACATCTTAGATTTACATCAGGGCTTAACAGGTCACAATGCATGTACTAGTGGTACATTATGCATGCAAGCAGTTATGATAGATAAACGCCGAAATCTTCTATGTATACTAACGAGCAATAGGCTTACAACGAAAGCCAATTCAAACCCAGTTATTGACTTCTTTGCATCCGTATGAACTTTATTCCCTACATGTCTCGGCTGACAGAAGGGAAAAATAATTGAGGAATACTTCTTACGCGTCTTGATGCGTAAAAACAGCTTCCGAGCAATATAGGATGTTCTTTCCTACTTCAACTTAAGACATTGTTGAATAACAGGATACGCACTGTTTATGACTGTGACGCGCACATTTCGGGAAACGTTTAGCAATCGTCTCTTTTTTGTTTTACATAGCTTTAGGACCTTCGCAGTCACCACGATGGTAACACGCAGTAAACGCATCGCTAGGTTGCCTATTTGGCAAATCCTAGCGATGCGTCTCGACACTAGCGCCGAAGGTCCATGCGCAACTTCCGTTATTGATCAAGTTATCTGTGTAAAAGTGATTTTGTGGCAACACAAACCACAGGAACTACGTTTACTATCGGGAGGGTCTCCTGAGTTGTCAACACAATGAAGAGGGGAGCAACGCACCGTTCACGTAAGTGTTCTTTATAGCGGCACGGACACCTCCACACCGTGCACTGACAATGGTACAATGTCACTTAACATGGCGTAACTTCCTGGTCCTTTTTATCTGTTCTTGGTAAGAGTGTCATGGCCTCCGTATTTTTCCCGACAGATATTGCTTCATTTCCGCGGCTGGCGATCCGCGTCTTTTATCTGACGCCATCCACACACTCCAGAACACAGTGGTATAAGTGTGGCCGACAGATTGTGTTCCACCCTAAGGCCCATGATATCCAGCAGTTAATAACACAGCAGCCAAAAAAGGAAAACAAAAGCAAAGCGAGACTTAGAAGGGCTAGCAAATCCTCCTCACGTATCTTATCCTCCTCACGTATCTTATCAGTGATGTCAGCCTAAAAAGAAAAAGAACAATGGCACGTATCATGCGTCTTGCCTTTCTAGTGCTTGAACGACGGTTGTGGGGTCATCACATCTATGTTTTGACTTACACGCAGGCCAAAAGCGCCGAGACACGCACTGAGTCATTACTTCTGCGCCTTTAGGCGATAGCGGGTGACACCATGTTGGTGGCGGGTGCCATTCTCGTGCTCATATTGACGGCTACAATTTTTCCTGCTCAGGTGAGTTAATCTATCCAAGCAACGTATTTTATACACATTTCTTGCATATACGTCATATACTACAGCATTTAATTTGAATTTCGATTACTCTTATTTTTGAAGACTAGTACCAAAAGTAGTACGAATGCGGTGAAATCACGATGCTGGGCGTCTTACCCCCAGCACAACAAGGAGAGAGTAGCAGGCACGATGATACCTGTTAAAGCGGGAGCGATCGGTAGAAAGTAGCCCCTCCTAGAGCACAAATTTCCAATGTTAGTCACGACTTAGCCGCTGTGGTCATTGAACATTTGTGCCAGTCTTTTTATGTGGTCACTTGACATCCGTGCAAGAAAAAAAAAAGGTTTCCTTTAATGTTGTCTGAAGTACGAGTGATCAAAGTGCTGAAATTTCTTAATCAGGAATTTTAATGACAATTAGTACTCCAACAAATTAACAAGAAAGATGTGTCATCCCGAAAACAGGACAATATTCTGTGTGCCAACATAAAATAAATGCTACAGCTGCCTTGTCTAAGAGCGCGTTATTATCGTGTAGGTAAAAAAGACCGATGTCTTGCACAAATATTCAGAGGGGGAGAGAAAATAAAGATTGTTATACTACCAGAGAAGTTATACAAAGAGTTAAACATTGTTATACTACGAAAGCCTTCTCAAAAACTGAGCGCACCCACTGCAGTGATGAATGGACACGCCATCTTTTTGCTCGGTATGCCCCATTATATTTGGCCTTGAGGCCGCATTCAGGCTTGGGTGAATTAAGCGAACACTCGTGTCGTTTGGTTGCGTGGACGCCAATGCAGTTACCAAATTCTTCTGTCATAAGGAAGCGACATAAATCTTCTGCGTCGTAACTTTTTGAGGCGTTTCACCTTAGTCAAGGTGTTAGGTAAAGGGTATGAAGTAAAAGTGAAACCAGTTTCATGTAGTGAAAACCGTCAAAACAACGCACTGCTGTAGCGCCATTAAACATCTTAATTATTTACTTCTTGCTCATCTACATGCAAAATAAAAAAGCCACAGTTTCGGTGCAAGGGCGAAGAAATGAATGCGAAAACAACATCCAAACTCCGACGAAACACCCCAGAGTTTTAGAATTGGGGCGCAAGGAGCTAGGGGAGCCAAAAAATGGGCAAGCCGCCAAGGCGCATGCGCAGAACGCAAGCCACTCTAGTCCTCCTGCGCTCGCGTTGTCCCAAGACCCTGTAGCGCCCTCTTTCGGGCGGTGGACAAAACCGGAGAGCGCGTGATCTCCATAGTAGAAATTCCTTTGCGATGAGTTCACTAGTACTGTCCACACGAATGCACATATTTTTTTTTCTTATTCAGTTCTCAATGAAATGTAGGATAGTTGATAAGTTAAGTCAGGAAAAGCTACGTGGCTGACAGCATTTTAGCGCAATAGAAACTTTTAATACGTACGCACTTGTTCTTGTTCCAGTAACAATATGAGAAGGTGACAGTTCAGGACAGAGCTTTTATCGATCTATTACGCGCGTGGCAGTGATACAACAAACGTCCGATTAAGTTGTGGGAGAAGTATGTCTTTTTTTTTTCAAACGAACTATGTCCGCTGCCTTCTGATAATCTATAAAATACTCAAAATAATGTAAAACAATATATGAAGTTTTGCGTAAAATTATACGACATAAATGTAAGGCACGTCATCTGGATTAATTTTTAACATTCCCGGTTCGTTAAGGCGTACCTAAATCTAGCCACACGGGTGTTACTGCATAAATTTCGCCCCAAGTTAAAACTGCGCACGGCAACTGCGCGTTTTATCACTTCAGTGTGATTCCTTTTTTTTTTTTTTTAGGGAACAGGTAAAGTGCCGAAGTGTCAGGCTTTACTCGAGAGAAATATTTCTCTGTAGTTGGACCATGATCGTACAATAAAAGGACATTTTAAGCACAACTAAGTTGCCGATAAACTACAGTGCCGCAGTTATACGCCTAACAACGCGAAAGTGCATGGATTAGGGCCTCATTGTTGTTTACCACAATGTCGCTACAACGTTGCGTTCACACACTATTTAATATTCCTCATGTTTGGGGCAATGCCAAGTGCACTTGACGATGTGCTTGGGACCAGGAAGCGGCACCCACACCGAAATGATTCTGGCGAACGGAGCTTACGACGACAATACACAGCACTCTCGAAAGTTGTACTGACTGACCTTATTACAATACATATGCAGCCGGGCAATGCCAAATGCTTCCGTGTATCGTGTTAGGCACTAGTACAAGCAGTTAAAATCGCGATGGATGGATGGACGGATGGTGGAACTTTATTATAGTCCTGAGAGACGCGACTAGCGCGCAGTGGGCTTCTCCCACGTTGGGACGGGCAGGCTTAGCCTGACCGCCGCATCGTGGTCTCTCTGGACGGCCCAAAGCTGATCCCCCCTTGTTGGGGCTTCTGATGGCGGAGCTCCACTTGGCTGGGTCGGCTTGTTCACTGCCCAGTAACGAGGGGCATCGCCAGAGCAAATGCTCTAAGTTAGCTACTTCCCCACAACGGGGACACGAGCTTCTAGTGTAAGTATCCGGGTAAATTTTGTGAAATAAGGCCAGATTTGGATATGAATCAGTCCTGCAAGAGTCTAACATAACGGAATAAACCACCCTTGGAGGACGTTCATGATGTACGCGCACATGCCAACTCGACGTGGCTAGCAGACGACGCAGGGAAAGATCCACACTAGGTACGCTTCAACGAGTAGCCGCGAGGCGGCGACTCCGTTCAATATCGCGGCCATATTCACCTCGTCTCCACCACGCCTTTCCTCCTCGTGCCCAGCGCCACCTCGTATTGGTTACCACCTCTCCGGCGCGCTTCTCCTCCTCGCACCTTGCGCGGTCTTTCATCGGTCGCCTCCTCACTCCACCTCCTATCAGCTCCTCCGCATCGGCACAATCTTTTCGCCGAGCTGCGTAACGACAACGGCGAAAAGTAGACTAAGAACAGCTTCGCTGTTAAAAGCACTTCAGAGACGCACGTCACCTCCCCTGGTCAGAAAACGCTGCCGATCGGTAGTCGAGGCTCCCGAGAACACGCGAGCCAAATATTATAGCGCAGCACGCGGCCTGGACTTTACAATAAATTCTCAGTCAGCTAAAAATTGCTTTCTCTTCTCTCGACAAATGACGCTACAAGCTCAAAAATCCCTCGTCACAGCCATTGTATTAGCCATTGGCTGATTTGAGCATGGCGCGCTCGGTCGTTACTGGGGCCGCCGCGGGAGGCCGCGACTTGTCCACGCTCACACGCGATCGCACTGAAAAGCCGCGTATTCGAAGAAAAAAAGAGAAAAAGTGCTCAACGTCACGAGGCACGCGTGACGTATATTCTTCCCTCGTGCCATCCCTCCCTGCTTAGCTTCCAGCGCTTTCGTCCGGACGAGAGGAGAGAATGCAATTGCAGCGTGCGACAAATATTTATAACTCCACTCGTACTGGACGGATTCTAAAAATTTTTGCGGCGGTGAATTCGTGAGGCAATAAGCTCCTTTAGTGAATTCCATACCACGGCTACTTGGAAGAGTGTTGTAGGGCCCCTTTAAGTGTGGGTCCTTTCTTTTTCTTTTCATTCAGGTGGCGGTGGCATCACTTCTCCTACTTCAAAGAGCTCGGTATACCAGGCCCAAAGCCAAACCTCGTTTGGGGTAACCTTCGAGAATACCAATCGATGGTAAGAGTCGCTGTGAAAGGCATTCTAACATCTTGCATGTCCTTCTTACAAATGAGTGACATCTTTTGCTGCCTTCTAATTACACGATGGTTCAGCGGAATATTTCAGCGATGTCATTGAGTTCTTTAAAACAGCAAAAACAGCATGGAAGATATTGTGTTCGAGTTTTCACGTATATCCAAGAAAGTAGACGCGATGGCAGGTAAGAGAGAAGAACAGTATGGAGCGCTCTTTTTAATTTCATAAGGAATTCATTGAAAAGTATAAGCAATTTTCGAAATAATTCAGCAAAAATAATTCGAGTTACTGATCAATGACGCCTTCTTTGTTTCCTTCTTTTATTCTTACGCAGCCACACTATAAGGTCCTGGAGAAATGGTTCCAACAGTACGGCGACGTTTTCGGGTATTATGCAGTTTGCTCAAAACCAATTTAGCTTCTCTACCGTACAACTAATATATATTGAAAGCTGTGACTGCTTCGGTTTAGAAGCATTCAAGAAAAAAGTCACAGTTTCACCGCAAGGGTGAAGCAATGAATGCGATAGCAACAAATTGTAATGTTATACGAAGTGAGGCTGGCAGCTAACTCTTTTGGATCCGATCTCACGCAACTCTAGAAAATCACTGCTTTAAGAGCATACGGCCGCTCCAGGGACACTGCTCACCACATTCTCTTCGCGTTGAGAGCGCAGCACGTAGAAGGGTACACCGGCCCCCCCGTTGTCGGCCGCCGAGAAGAGGAGATAACGCGCGCGCCCGCGACGACCGCGTTTGTAAAATCGAAGGTCGCTCGAGGGACTCCCCCCCCCCTCGCGTCTTTTCACGCTCACGAACGACGGGCGGGGCCGGTTATATATATACATATACATATACGGCAAATGACGGCGGCGGACGGCGGCGACGCCGACGGCAAAAACCAGCCGAGAGTGTTCATATAATTGCTATCGCAATAAAAGCAGCACTATATCCAGTTTGTCTCCCTGTATTTCTTGGAGGGGAATCGTATTTTTCTTGTCAACTGTTGGCAGATAAAGACAGCACAAATTGAATAACGACGTGAAGCATTGCGCAACGCAATATCTTAATGTCCAGAAAAGCAAAGCGAGTGGAAAACGATCAGGAAGGAAAAAAACTGTTCGGCAAATTTATTTTCCGTGCCTAAATATCACCTAACATAGTTTGCAACCTTTTCTTCTGCCCACCTCTAGGTACTACAATGGCGACGTGCCATTTGTGGCGCTGAAAGATCTTGGCTTCGTCGAATACATCTGTGTCCGCAACTTCCAGAATTTCGTGAACCGTGGTGTGATTTACGAGAACACGACTCTTCTGAAAGTAGTGTTCTAGAAGTAGTTGGCATGCCTGATACAAAGTGTTATTTTACGTTAATGCATTCAGCTGGGCTGGTTGGGACTGATTCAATGCATCCATTATTTAGATAATTTGCATTGTGTGTTCGCTAAAATAGTGGATGTTCTTTTACAACGCTTAGCGTTTCGACTTTCTAAGTGTAAGTATTCATTTGAGACACCTGAACAAGAACAAACATCAATGAAGTGGCTCGATTGCGCTTAGTCGCACTCTCACCGATCATTTCGCGTATAATTCAAAGGCGTGGGTGCGGATCTCACTTTCGGGAAGTTATCATCTGCCCTGCACTTTCATTTCAATAATATTTCAGTTAAACGAACGAAAGTAACTTACGCTGTACTCTTCTAGGCATTTATTGACGGTTTGTTTCCTATGACTGTGAATAGGAGAAGCCAACCACATCGGCTACCCGTTATTCTATAGCAGAGCGAGGGCATCGACTACTGCAGCTTTAATGCTTTTAGGTAGCATGCGACACTTCATTTGCGAGTGAACTTCATCCTAAGAGCACACTTAGCACGTGACGCAGACTGTATAGACAAGATCTTGTACATTCATAGTAGTGGCTTCATTAATTCCTGAGGATTCTGGGACAATTGTATCAACGTGAAGTGTATGACTTGCCCATGCCCGACGTCTAACTCACGCAGGTCGTTATGGCCACCGAGGAGAGGCACCCAATCTCGAGCCGATCCATCATGCATGCGAGATCGGTTGGTTGGAAAAGTATCCGGAAAGCCGTTTCCTACGGTTTCTCTTCAGTCAAGCTCAAGCTCGTAAGAGCGCCCCTTTCTTTCTCGATACTTAACGAGGCCCTGAATTACGCCTTTCTTTCGAGCCTCAAAAATAGGTTGCGACGAGTGAAGTGCCTTAAAAAGGATAAATTGCCAAAAGAAAAAAAAAAATACTGGCAATTACGTACTCGCTAATACAAAATGTGAGCTCAGCTGCACGCGTGGTTCCATTTTGCGACATTCTGAGGTAAAAAAAATTGAGAGACAGATCACGGTTGCCAGGTTTGGCTACCTTTTTAGGTCGGTGGAGGCAGAGCAAAATGTCTTGGCTGCTTGGCTTCCTTTTGGCTGCAATTAGCTTCCTCAGCTTGAGCCAAATTATGAATATTGACGCTGAAACCGGGTGACGCCGTTACCGCCGGCGTCCGAGTATGTGGTGCCAAAAAATTATGGCCAAGGTGTGTTCCCTACTCCCAAAATTGAATTTGGCGCTTGCAGTACACAAAAGCGAGCTCAGATACGTGGCTGGAACTGATGTAAAACTTTTTGAAGTGGCTCTAATCTGCAGACCGCCTGTTGCTGAGAGCCCCTTTAAACCGAAATTAGGAGTAAACAGGACAATTGAAAGCACTCCGTAATCCATATAGAGGACGATCTGCACACAGCGACATTTTAGATCGAATGTCCGAAGAACTGGTCGTGTCATTTCTTGCTGTTAAAATACGGACTGCTACTCCGGAATACTAACTGCTCGGACTTTGTCATCACGCAAGAAATGATCGTGAAAGTGAACTCCACAATTTATGATTGAATCAAAATAACTGATTTTTAGCACAGTCACGCCGTAGTCATCTTTATTGTCGCCAAAAAACTGCTACTTCCAGTACTTTTTCAGACAACTCACGCAACCCGCTTAAAGAGTGACATATTTCTTCTACAGCGCAATGGCACTTAGTTGTGCTGAATAAAACGATTCTTAAAGTCAGCATTTAATGCTTGAATTTTACACTATATTCGCCAGAAGGCTTTTGAATGCCATCGTTTAAGTTTCGAACTTTGCAGTTGTTTTCACACACGCGTGGCTGCTTTTCGCTACTTTTAGTGTCCTCGGCTACGTTTTGGCAAGTTTTTTTTATTTTTTTTCATTTTTTGGCTACCTTTTGTCCTGTCCACATGGCAACCCTGAAACAGGTATGTAACAGCGTAAAAAACTGGGCGAGTTGGTTGAACTTCATTGTTAAAAGCAGCGCAAAAAGACGAAACACAAGATGAAGGCCTGGACACAGGACACAATAAAGATGACATTTGCTAGTTCAGCGCTTGTCCTGTGTCCTCATTCATCTTGTGTTTCGTCTTTTTGCGCTGCTTTTAACAATCAGGTATGTAAGTACGCTTAGACATATATTTAATATCTTCTGCGGCGCACACTGCACAATCCCTCCTGAACTACATGTCCTGAACTGAACTATACCTCTGCAGGCGGGCAGGTTGGCGACGGGGCTATTTTTCCTAAAAGAAAAAAAAAAACTTCTTTCAAATAATAATTTAGAGGGCAGGGGTTAATTTCCTCTTCCCCCCACCTCACCCGAAGGGAACTGCCGGACTCTCTTTAAAAGTTTATTCATTCGTTCATTCAACTGGAGGAGCAGAGTCTTTCTGTCCAGGATACCGCTAGCTTCGGCGGCCCATATCTGACGCTCCCAATAAGGGCCTTCCAGCCCTGAAGGTCTCAGTTCCAAAACTCTGTCTATCAAATATTATGAGCATAAACGTCAAGCTGTATGCCTGAATAAGCCCTGTGCAACAGGTGCCTGAATTAAAGCTTGTGCTTTGATAATTATTGCAAAACTTTCTCTGCCTCCTTTCTCGAGATATGCGGCTTAACACGCTCGGTATTCCGCTCGCAAGGTGGGCCCGTCGTACAGATTGTGAGATGTTGTCACGCTTACAGAACATTTCCACTTTAGTCAGACGAGAGAAGTAAATGTATCAATAACGAGACGAAGAAATTCAAGTTCACCACTTCAGAGAAATGCGCGTTCGATATATCGTATTTATTTGCGATAGCAATTATATGGACACTTTCGACGGGTCTTTATTGTCGCCGTGTAAAGTCCAAATCAATAACATAGCACATTGCTCCTCTTTCCTCTCTTTTTTCGTCGCTAAGTGACCACCGTTTTTTTTTTTTTGTTAATACAAGTGTGAAAACAACTAGCCCAACAGCAAGTACTTCTGAATAACGTAGCTTTGGCACATTGTATGTGCTAGGCGCAAGTAAAAGCGCGCGAGCGCTGGGGACGAGCGCGGCTTAGCCGGCGATGAAGAGAGCCCGCCATCTCCGTGGCACGAAGAGCACATGCGATAAACGTGGTCCCGCGTGCGTGCGCTGGCGTCGTTGGCTCGTCAAGCAGAGAGGAAACGCCCCGCGAAGGAACGTGAGTGGCACCTCTGGCGAAGGGGGGGGGGGGGGGGGGCTGCGTTTCTCGAGGACACTGCGAACTTTGATCATAAGGGCCGCGCAGTCGCGAGCGCCCTTATGATCGCTTTAGTGTTGAGTCGACAGACAGAACGAAAACAGCTTCGATTCCTTTAGCGGCCGCATTCGTTTAACCAGTGTTTTGTGGATTTACGTGAGATCGGATCCAAAAGAGTTAACGCTTAGCATTACTTCGTATAGCATTCCAATTTGTTGCTGTCGCATTCATTGCTTCGCCCTTGCGGCGAAACTAATTTTCTTTTTTTATTTTTACTTCAATACCTCGCAGATCATGCCAAGCATTAAGGAAAAGGCCAACATGTTCTTCGAGTTATTGGCCAAGCATGTTGATACGGGCGAAGAAGTGAACATGGCGAAAAAGTACGAGGAGCTCTCGATGGAGTATGTGACCCGGGGATTATTCGGATTGAACGAGCCCTTCCTAGGAAAGCCTGATCATCCTCTCACACTCATCGCCAAGGCAGTATTCAGGAGCTTTATGAAGGGAGCTCGGCACGCGATTGCCCGTAAGTGTGCCCTTCCTTAGGTGCTTGTTTGCCAAACTTCTTCTCTCGTAATGGTTGTCATAATGGTTGCGAAACGTCATTCACTCAGTATAATTATAATTGCTATGTGCCAAAGTAACAATATGAGTATGAGGAACACCGTATAGTGGTGGTATCCGAATTACTTTCAACCACCTGAAAGTTCTTTAACGTGCACCTGAATCGAAGTGCCCGAGTCTTCGAACTTCGCGTCCATCGAACGCGGCCGCTTTTACCGGGCACGGAGCCCGCGGCCTCACGCGTAGTAACGCGATACCCTATATGTTAAAGGGGCCCTGCAACACTTTTCCAAGTAGCCTTGGAATGTATTCACTAAAAGAGCTTATTACCTCACGAATTCACCGCCACAAGATTTTTTTAGAATCCGTCCAGTACGAGCGGAGTTAACAAAGATTTGTCTCATGCTGCGATTGCATTCTATCTTCTCTCGTCACGACGAAAGCGCTGGAAGCTAAGCAGGGAGGGATGGCACGGGGAAAGAAAATACGTCACGCGCGCCTCGTGACCTTGAGCACTTTTATCTTTTCTTTTCTTTTTTTTCCTTCAAATACGCGGATTTTCAGTGCGATCGCGCGCGCACGTGTGGACAAGTCGCGGCCTCCCGCGGCGGCTCTAGTAACGACCCAGCGCGCCATGCTCAAATCAGTCAATGGCTGATACAATGCCTGTGACGAGTGATTTTTGAGCTTGTAGGGTCATTTGTCGAGAGAGGAGAGAGCAATTTTTAGCTGACTTTGAGAATTTATTGTGAATTCCAGGCCGCGTGCAGCGCTATATTTGGCTCGCGTGTTCTCGGGAGCCTTGACTACCGATCGGCAGCGTATTCTGACCATGCTCAAAAAGTGTTGCAGGGCCCCTTTAAGCTCGGTCCCTCAAGGAACAAAGAACACAACATAGAGCTGTGCAAAAAAAAAAAAAGGGAGAGGGGGGGGGGATTAGTGCTCCGTACTTTCTTTGCAGTGGTCAGCAAGCTGAATTACACCATCGTCGCACCATTCCGATGTAACACGTTACGGAAATGGAGACAGTTTGCCACACTACGCAAGGATATCGAGCGAGCTGTTTTCACCCCTGCAACAAACTTTCACCTGTGTTGTTCTTGGGTGTAGTCCCCCGAACGGAGGTGCATTCAAAGGAGCGGGGAGGCTAACTAATGAGCACTGATGATTGCGGAGAAAGTAGACATGCATTCACATTGAAATTATTCGTGCTCGATTTGATTTCCTTATAAATGAAATCGTTTTAACTGCTGACAGCAGATGCACAGGGTAATTAGTGGTTGCGTGCATTTCAAGAAAACAAAAACAAAACAAAAAAAGACGGGGGGCGGCCTCAACCCTTGACTACCTTGACTTAGGTGCCCGCTGGTGGTAATTGTACGTCGGCGCTAGGGTTCCTCGATGCGCGCGCCCCCTTGGAGGGTGGAGCCATTCTTTGAAGGGGTGAATGCCGCCTTCCGATCGGCGGCCGCCATTCGGCTCCCCCAGCCTCGTCGCGGCTGTTTGAGTGAGACAGGTGCGCGGCGTTTTCTCGGACAAAATGCCTGGGTGTTGCGTGCCACAGTGCACAAACCACTCGCGAAATGGCTATAAGACGTTCAGATTTCCTAAAGATGCGAAAAGGCGACTCCTGTGGCTGGTAAAGATCAAGCGCGACAAGTGGCAACCCACGGACCGTTCGTGTTTGTGCAGGCTAACCCCCGTATTCTAGAACGTCCCTTCACTCAACACTCCACCTTCACTTGAGAAAGTCGATGGGAACGCCGCCTCTAGGCAGAACAAGTCACTGCATATCAGCGATAATCTGCAGCGATTCTTGAGAATCGCGGCGTCATTTTCAGTCGAGCAACGGCGCTGTATTCAACTCGGTCAAGTGAAGGATGAAGTTCGAGTCAAGGCTTGTTTGTGAATACGGGGGTAAGTTATGCCATTTCAACATCTGGAGAGTTATAACTCGCCGCGCTTACGCTGGCGTTCTCGCTCGACGTAACCACGTAACTCGCCGCAACGTATACGTTGCCGAAAGATTACTTTCGGGGCACTCACTGTTTCGGGGCACTCATTGTAGGTCCAGAAACGACGCCTTGGCGTTTCTCAACTGGTTCCTGGACGCGTATTGCCGAACGGTGACGGTGTATGTGCGTGTTTGCGTGTATGTGTGTGTTTGTGCGCATGCATGCATGATTGTGAGTGCGTGTGTACGCGTGCGTGTGTGTACGTGTGTGCGCAATGCATGTCGGTGAGTCTGTGTATGCGTGCGTGTGTGTGCTTGCGTACATGCGTGTGCGTGTGTGGGTGTACTTATGTGCGTGCGTGTGTCTGTGTGTGTGCGTGTGAGTGCGAGACTGTGTGTGTGTGCCTATGTGCGCATGCGTGTGCGCATATCTGCGTGCCTGTGTGTGTGTGTACGTGCGCGTGTATACGTATACGTGTGTGTCTGTGTGTGCGCATGCGTGTGTGTGCGTGTGCGCGCGTGTGTATGTGCGTGTACGTGAGTGTTTGTGCGTGTGCGCATGTACGCATGACTGAGCGTGCATGTGTGTGTGTACTTATGTGTGCGCGTGTTTGTGTGTGTGTGCGTGTGTCTGTGTGTGTGCCTATGTGCGCATGCATGTGTGCATATCTGCGTGCCTGTGTGTGTTTGTACGTGCGTGCGTGGGTGTGTATACGTATACGTGCGTGTCTGTGCGCATGCGTGTGCGTGTACGGGCGTGTGTGTGTGTGCGCGCGCGTGTGTATGTGCGTGTACGTGAGTGTTTGTGCGTGTGCGCATGTACGAATGATTGAGCGTGCATGTGTGTGTGCGTGCGAGCATGTGCGCATGCGTGTGTTTCTACGCATGTGCGTGTACGTGTGTTTGTGCGCATGTACGCATGGTTCTGCGTGCGTGTGTCCGCGTGTGCACGCACGCGCGTGTGTACGTGCGCATGCATGTCGGTGAGTGTGTGTATGCGTGCGTGTACGTGTGTGTGCTTGCGTGCATGCGTGTTTGTGTGTGCGTGCGTGTCTGTACCTGTACGTGTGTGTGTGCACGCACACGCATGCGTGTGTCTGTGTGTGTATGTACACGTGTACGTGTGAGTGCGAGCCTGTGTGTGTGTGCGTATGTGCGCATGCGTGTGTGCATATCTGCGTGCCTGTGTGTGTTTGTACGTGCGTGCGTATACGTATACGTGTGTGTGTGCGTGTACGTGCGTGTGTGCGCGCGCGCGTGTGTACGTGAGTGTCTTTGCGTGTGCGCATGTACGCATGATTGAGCGTGCATGTGTGTGTGTGTGCGCGTGCGAGCATGTGCGCATGCGTGTGTGTGCGCGTGCGTGTGTTTCTACGCGTGTGTGTGCATGTGCGTGTTTACGCGTGCGTGTGTGTGCGTGGGCGCGTATGTGCGCGTGCGTATACGTGTGTGCATAATTTAATGCCATAAATTTCATAATTTAATGCCATAAAAGCCGTATGTAGAGCCCCAGATAGTATGGATATGTATTCAACAATTTTTTGCCCAGCTGCTATTTACAGTAACGTAAAAGAGATGAAAACAAAATTCAGATTACTGTGCGTCGCAGAATGCGGTCCGTAAATGGGGTAGCTGATGAATAATTCGAAAACAAGATCTGAAAATATGGTGTGCAATCACAGTTTTTCTCTTTTCTCGTGACAACACGTGATTTTTTTTTTTCTGTTTTCAACCGGCAGGCAAACTGTTTTTACACTTTTGTGGAAGGCACAAAACAGACAGACACAATGAAAGGCCATGGGACTTGGGTGCGTGTGTTTCGCATCTTTAACCAATATAAATAGTTACCGACTAGCCCAAGAAGATGCTAACTGAAGGTGTTAACGCGGCTGGCGTGGACGGTAGTTTTCTGCTGCGAGCAACTCCAGCTGCTAATGTCGCTTTAAAAATAAAGATTAGAGAATAGAAATCTGAGACCTTCACAGTCCCGATGCGAAAACTTTGTATTTTTGTCATGTTGTTTGAGTACCACTCGTTTTGACACAGCGAACTCCGCATGCAGCCGCGCGACGACCGTTGGCTGCCTATCGGGCATCGTAATGGCGGACGCCGTAGCAGACGACGCTGTTGTCTCCACCCTCCACGGCGGCGGAGGGAGCGCGCGCATCGAGGAACCCTAGTCGGCGCGCCACCCGCGCGCCATCTGTCATTAGCTACAGCAAACATACAGTGTCCAACG
>JALIZH010032061.1:0-34607 GCA_030522465.1 Rhipicephalus appendiculatus
GATCGGCCAGTGCGGCGGAGGCGCGCGCGGCTGTGCACGCGGTTAGAGTGGGTACGCGGTGCGCATCAGGTGCGCGGCCGTGCACGCAGCTGATGATGAATTTCAGCACAAATACAATCACCCGGTCGCAAGAGATGCTGTTTTATATTATCTCGCTGGGTACGTCGTGAAAAAAGCAGGGAAACTCTCCACCTGTACTGACTGTCTCGGCACGCTCACGGGCACCTCCAATGTTCCACCAGCGACAATTCTGACCGAAATGCGGTCATATGTACCCGGCGCCCTGCAGCAACCTTCAAGTGCCCTGACGTGCCAACCTTCAGGTATTGAGAGTGTCATTGAAGAAAAGACTCAACCTAAGGAGGTGTTTGGAGACCTGTTTTGGACAATTGTGGCAGAACTTAGCCAGGATACTCTTGTGCGTGTTGGTTGTCCGGTGCATTTTGAGGAGTTCACCGCCCGGATCATCAAATTTTACTTGGTGACACGAATGCATTTTTATGCGCGGTTCCTGCCACGAGAACGTGCCGTAAATGTACAAGTAAAGTCTGCCCGCAAGTGAGCAAAGCACATATAGATCTTAACGTTGCACTTGTGAATGTGGTGCTCTGGTGGACGAAAACAGTGCTGGCTTCATTTTTTTGTCATTTCGAAATAAAGTGCTGGGAGAATGTATATATCATGAGGTGTCTTATATTTATTGACGCCACTTTACATTATGTACACCTATTGACATGCTGGTTGTTACTTCACGGTTGCTTCCGCGATTAAGAATAGTTGGCAAGAAAGGATTAACAGGCTTTTCCTTGGGGGTGTGCGAATAGTGAAATTTTATGTTGAATCGAATAGTACCGAATAGTGGCCAAAAATGTGGAATTCGAATCGAATACTAAGGATGGTGTTGAAAATTGAAAGAAAGAAAGAACAAATAAATGCAATCTGCTCATGTCCTTGAGCACATAATGGTGAGTGACTGCCACCGAACGACTACGAAGTGTCATGCAGAAACACAAGCTGTTCCACATGACCTGGCTTCAAACTTTCTCGTCGTGATGCTAAGATGTTTCCTGCAGTTTAAAACAAGCGCTCACTAGGCGTCTCAGTAGCAGGGATGGGAAGGTATCGCAAAGCAATTTTGGCGATACCTGGATGAAGTGCAATTCTGTGTGCTTTCCACTATTTCAAAGGATCATCCATTCTTGGTGTCAGGAGCTCATTAAAGTAGTTCTGAACGTCTTGACTATCAGGTATGAGCTCTTTTTTGACGCTAGCAGTTCGACATTCTCCCAGACTGTTCTCTGACCTTTTCTGTGGAGCCACGTACGACGTGCGGAAGTGATCTCCTTTAAAATAAACACGCACTCACTTTTGAACCAGTATATCGATGAAAGTATTAACGGACGGCCTTCTGTGACGGCATTAGCGTCAGTTTCAGCCACTCCACTCTAACCAAGTTGCACCATCGGGCCTTGTCGCACTTTAGATATTCGTCCAGTCGAATTATTCGAAACTTCGAATACTAGCTATTCGAAAGTCGAATCGAATTATTCGATTAAGTGTTATTCTATTCGAATTCGAAACTCGAATACTCGCACACCCCTACTTTTTCTACGAAACACAGTTAACTTGAGTCGCACGAACGTGTAGCGCGTTTTCAAGACCGTTACTGTTAAGATGCGGTGGCGTGTCGTTCTGACACTGAAAGCGAAATTAGCTTTGAAACGAGCCGGGCGTCTTGATGACGGTAACGGAATGTAACGGGAATCTTCACTATGTCTCGTTACTAAATGCACGAGAATTTGCAACAGCTCGTTAACAGAGCCTAGTGGATGGTCAAGGCTGCTGGAGCTCTTGAAAACGCACTTCATCAGCGCACTCCGGGAGAGCGCAGTGGCGATTTTTGCAATCGGTCGAGTTTTGCTGTCGATATGCTAAACACGAGGCTATAAATATATTAAAAAGATAATCGGAGAAAAGCATCTGTAGCGATTGCGCGAGCGAAGTCTCGGGACCCGAGCATGTTCGACAGTACGAGTATCTCTAGCCACCATAGTACGAGAGATTCACTCGCGTAGAGCGGCTTGCGGCGCTCCCGCCATCTGGCGGCGAGCCAAGGAACGGGGGGCGCCCGCAATGCATGGCGCCTGCGGAGAGTTTGAAAACTGAACATAGTCTAGTAACGTTGGCTCCAGGTGTCTTTTTTTTTCTTTTTTTACTGGGGAGCACCCATGACAAGTGAGTTCCTTCAGGGGGGCAGCAAGGCGGAAAACTTATGCGTTGTGTTTTGACCATGCTCTCTTGAGCTAGGGGGGATGTGAAGGGGAGCAAAGGGGAGCAGGCGGACATTTTGGGGGGAAGGCGGTCTGCCACCCCCCCACCCCCCCACCCCTGAGGGCTAGATGAAATGGTAGACAAGAACCGTGCACGAAGATATACAATACCCTATACCGGAAACGCTAAGTCGAGGCAACCGGCAGTGGTGGACAAGGGTACCAATATGGGCTTGTTGGTTCATCGTAAACTGCCTTGTAGCATAGCGCAGAAACACACAGGGACTTGTGTTCGTCCAGTCTTCTTCTTTGTCCCTGTGTGTTTCTGCGCTAGCTACAAGGCAGTGGGGGAAGCCCATCCATATTTCCTGTACACTGAAGGCTTTCACCACTCAATCTGAGTATCGCTACGTCAGGTGGGCGACTTGTGGGTTTTCTTCACTGCCAATATAGAACACTATGCAGCAAGACGCTCCCGTAGTGCAACAAGACGCTCGCACCTTTAGAGAGCTTGAGGGCACGTCCCAGGAACTGCGAGGACACTTTGCGTAATTATATGATTCATTTCTCTTGCTATAAATTATTGAACATTGGTGCGCAACGTGGTTTCTGTCAGCCCAGTATATTTCATTTCGCACACTTCGTATCTTAATTTGTATACCTCTTTGTTCGAATAAAGTTTTCTAGAAATCCTGAATGGTAAGCTTCGGCCATGTTTGTGGTCCCCTTGTGTGATGTGCGGGCACACTTTGCATCGGGATTTTTCGGATGGTTGATATATCTTCTCGCGCTCGAAGTTGTTCATTTCCGACCTAAATAGTAAGCCTCCTAAGCTTTTCATTTATTCAGTAAAACACCTAAGGCAAGGTCTCACAAACCCCAGGTAGCATAGTTATGCGTGATACGCTTCGTGTCCCGGTTCGTTCGCTGCTGTATACTTGTGCGCAGCCCAGATCGGTTACTACGCAGACATTCTTGCTCTAGCGGGAATTCGCGTATATAAATGCTGATGTGATGAGCAGGGGACACGAAGTATGCGACATCGTTTCACACAACATACCTTAAAGTTTGCCGTTGGAAGACAGTGGCATTCAATTGGGAGCCTCCAGCGGGGAATCTTAGGCGCGTATCTGTAGGCTTGTGTTGCCGCACTGGCTCAAATCAACAGCTGTCCCTCGTTATCTGCACCGTGCATGATGTTGTGCTCGCTACACGCGGCCGAACACTCCCTTCCTTTCTGTTACATTTGCTCGGCTCGTGCTCTATCTGCCGCCGCTTTCGCCTCTAGGAAAAAACGCTAGGAGAATGCGGTAGCGGCTACCAATTCAACGTCTTTGGAAAGTCTGCTTTGTTGAGAACTTGCGATGTCTAAGGATAGCGAGTCGTAGACTCGTAGCGTGAGCCGTAAGGCTATCCGACGTAGCCGATCTCGGACTTGGGCCTAGTAGCCGGACAAGAAGACACGCGTTTTTGAAGAAGGAGGAGGAGGAGGAATGAAAGAAATGAAAGACAGGGAGGTCAACCAGACGCGCGTCCGGTTTGCTACCCTGTGCTGGGGGGAAGGGACGAAGGGAGTAAAAGAAAGAAAGAGAGGAGAGGGAAGAGAGCACCATCAGGGCACCTGCTTTTTGAAGAAAAGTTTATAACAAGTATAATGGTATCGTGGCGCAGAAAACATGTTTACATGAATACGACAAAAGCGTATCGCATTCATGAAAACAGCGGCAATGCGCTAAGAAGGCGCATCACACTAACGCGTCAGACATGGGTGGTTTTGCGAGTCCCGGTCGAATCACCGGTCATAAATCACGAGGAGAGGAATGGTTGCCCCCCGTCTTGCGAACTCCGAGCGTCCCTCTTTCGCTATAAGGGATTCATTTAGTGCAATGTAAAAAACAAGCACTCGAGATAATGAGCCGCTCGTAAGCAGCAGACGAAATCGCACATGGGCATGGGTGACAAGATTTCGTGTCGTGGCGAACAAGACCATTCGTGGCCATGCAACTTTATAAGTGGCCTGCTGAGCTTCTAACACACACGCGGCCTGCCCGCTGATGTCGATGGAAACATTTGTTTCTTCATGCACGGCTGCTTGGAGTCGACAGCACCACGAGGTAAGAACTTTCCTGAGCATTTGCAAATAATTGATTAAGTGCCTATAGAAGCCTCCCTTTCACCGTAATTATTGCGCTTGATTATTTACACCATATTTACTGCATAACTATAGCGTTCGATTTACAAAATATTGCTCTCAATTCTCTCTCGAGAGAAATAAGATCTTTAGTGCATAGAGCGATTGTGTCAGGGTGTGTAACGGGATAGAGAGTGGTAGGAGCGAGTGGCTGCTAACTTGAGAAACTATACAGCAATGGATAAAAGGAAAAAAGTGATTTTGTTATGATGACCGCGATCTAGCTCAAGAAGATTAAAACTGAACGGTGGCCATCATTGAATGAGGTAGGAGTAAACGACAGTGACAGAGAGGGGTTATATAGATATGTACACAAAAGGATGTCTCGTGGTACGACTGTGATGTGACTTCCGCGAGATAGTTTTTCAGCCCGCCGCGCATTCCGGCACTGAGTGTCACGGAGAGCAGCTGGCCAGTGAGGCAGAACTGTTCGACAGCCTTCAGACCAAAAGCAATCTTGAGCGCTTTGCAGCGCAATTGTTCCTCGTGCGAAAAGCACCGCACTGCACTGCAGGGGACGGGCACAAGTGAGCGTGGGCTTTAGAGGGAGAGACAGAGATGTTGTTGAAGGGGAGAAAAAAAAAGCCCCTGCTGAATGCCCCATTTCTCCGAACCGCAACAGAACGCTTTGCTCTCCCTCCTTATGCACGTGTGGCGCGCAAGCACAAGTTCAGGTGTTTGACCTCCGAAGCGTTGTCCCATTCCTGACTTAGTGGCGGCGTCTGGTGTCTCCAATGGAACTACTGGCAAGATGGCGACAGTGGAACCGCCAACTGAAGCATCACAGAGTATGGTTGTTTCCGCTGCGATTGCTAAAGGACGTTTTGATGCTTACCGCATTTTCGCTGGTATTTCCCCGAAATAGGAAATACAACCATATTTTAAATTGGCATTCAAAAGGAGGACACGAGGACGAATATGTCCGGCAATCGGTCACATAAAACAGCAGCCTCGGAACCTGCGCGCGGACTCTATTCGCTGTTAAGATTTAGCTAAACAGCGAGTAGACCTTAGGGTTCTCACGTCAGAAAATTTATCACTGCTGATGTATGTTGGGAAATGCTGTGTGTATGCGGTGTAAAAATGAATAAATAAATAAACAAACGAACATATACACCCGTAAATTATAAAAGTGAATAGTGATGTCTGGAGCTCTCAGTGATCCAAAGCAGCTGCGCACCACTCAGCCGCAGCCAGCGGCCGCGCCGGCGGTGAGGGTCATTACGTTCTGCAACACCTTTAGGCGCGAAACATATTTATTTATTTATTTATTTATTTATTTATTTATTTATTTATTTATTTACAATACCTCAAAGGCCCCAATGAAGGGGTTTTACATGAGGGGTGGGCTATTACAATGGGTTAAATGGGTAGATGCTCGATGGCTACTTTGAAGTTGATGATACTGGAGTGGTGCACAACGTCAGGAGGAAGGCCATTCCAATCTTGTGCGGTCTTGACAAAAAAGGATGAAAGGTGCGCAGTGGTGTGAGCAGTTGGCGGGTACACAGCTTTCTCGTGGTTGATGCAGTCTGAATGACGATGGGTTGGCTTGATGGCGGGAGTACGAGGTGATGCATGATAGAACTTGAAAAACAGGCACAGTCGAGCTAAACAGCGGCGTGACGAAAGGGTAGGGAGGTTAGCACGAGATTTAAGTTCGGTTACGCTTGATTGATATGAATAATCTGAAAAGATGAATCTTGCTGCCCGGTTTTGCACAGCTTCAAGTGTTTTAGTGTTGTTACTCTGATGAGGGTCCCAAACAGCGCATGCGTACTCAAGTTTTGGTCTGATTAGTGTCTGATAAGCGAGTAGTTTGACAGGGGTAGGGGCTAGATGAAGGTTTCGACGTAGACAGCCAAGAGCACGGTTTGCTTCGTTAGTAATGTGCGTTATGTGAAGAGACCATGTTAAATCAGAAGATAAATGGACACCTAGATACTTGTATGTACTTACGCATGAAATTTGAGTGTTGTTAATGAAGTATGATGGAGATGGGTAGTACTGTCGGCGATGAAAAGAGACTAGTCACGTTTTGTTTGCGTTTAAGGACATTAATCATGTGTTACACCAGATTTCGATTTTATGAAGGTCAGACTGAAGTTCATGAACATCTGATGTGTTGTTAATTGGGCGATAAATGACACAATCATCCGCGAAAAGTCTGATATTAGAGGAAAGATCATTCGGCAAGTCGTTAATATATATAAGTAAAAGCAATGGTCCTAGGACCGTGCCTTGAGGCACGCCTGAAATAACGGGGCGTAAAGACGAAGAAAGATTATTTGCATAAACGAACTGCTGGCGGTTAGTTAAAAAGACGCAAATCCAATCGAAAACTAACGGGTCAAGATTTAGACAGGAAAGTTTTAAGAACAAGCGTTTATGCGGAACTTTGTCAAAAGCTTTTTCGAAATCTAAAAAAAGTGCGTCTACTGGTATATTTAAATCAATGCTAGAGCTAACGTCGTTAGTAAACAGAGCTAGTTGAGTGTCGCACGAAACACCTTTCTGAAAGCCATGTTGGTTTTTATTAAAGAAATTAAGAGGTACGAGGAAGTTGACTATGTGGGAATAGATTACGTGTTCCATTATTTTAGAGCATACACTTGTGAGCGAAATGGGACGATAGTTTTTGGGTGAATACGAGTTACCTTTCTTTGGGATTGGAATGACCTTGCCTACCTTCCAATCTTAGGGCACCACTCCAGATGAGAGTGATTGCTGAAAAATATTAGATAAAATCACACTTGTTACAATTTTAGTGTTCTTCAATATTTTTGTGTTAATACCATCTATACCCATTGATGAAGTCAGCTTTAACGAGTCGATTATTTTGGAAATACCATTGGCATGAAATACGATTTTCGACATGGTCGGGTGGCATACAGAAAGGGCATTGGGAAGGTCACCGTCTATGGTGAATACAGAGCAGAAGGTTTCATTTATTACATGCGCAGTATAGTGGTCAGGAATTGAAACATTTTGTTCGTCTCGTAGTGCAATATTCGATGAAGGGGTAGTGGATGATGGGTTAATTGTTTTCCAAAATTGCTTAGGATTTTTTCGTTTAGGATTTTTTGCTTAGGATATTCGATTACTAGCTGTGATGCGTGCCTACAAACCTATAACTAGCAACATCCGTGAATGATTATGCGCTTTGCGAAGGCAAGTCCAGCCCAAAGTGTCTTTACTCGTGAGCAAAAGGCTGCGAATCCGCGCGCTGGCAGTGCGCGCATTGACGTTTAGGATCAGTAATGGCGACCGTTGTAGCAGACGACGCGCTTGTCTCCACTTTGAACGGAGCGGAGGCGAACGAGCGCATCGAGGCACTCTAGTCGTGCTATGCCAAGCCGCGGTTCAGGGCAACGTTACTGGATGGGGACAGTTGGAAAACTCGCGCGAGGAGGCGGCCGCAAATCGTCGCCATTCGAGGTGTCGCTGCCATCGCTTTGAGACCTGGTCACGTGACCCTCTCCGCCACGCAGCCGACGTCGCGAGGAGCAGACGAAGCAGCGACGCGGCTATCACGGCGTGCGCTTGCAGACGATTTTTTTTTCTGCTGCTAATAAAGATGAATGCTCATCCTTAAGTAACCTAAATATTAAAAAAAGGCGCGGCTTGTTGTTTCGTAACGGGCATTGTGCATTAAATTTCAAGCATGCCGAGCAGACGACAATGCTAACGCGGTTATGCCTGGTTTTGCTTTTTTGAGAGAAAGCAGCCGGTGACTCCGGACAAACAATTGTTCGCGGTAGATGTTTGTTGCCTTCGTGGGAACGATCGGCATGCCAAGGTGTGCTGTGCCAGGCTATCGAAGTGGATACACATCCGCAACGTCAAATGAAGTGTCCTTCGTGCAGCGACACTTTTTCAAACCACCGAAAGACCCGAATGTGCCGAGTAAGTGGAGCAATGCAATAGGACGCGCAAACCTCAAAGCTACGCAAAGAACATACGTCTGTGATCCTCGCAGCGGATGTTTGCACCACCTTTCAGGACGTTGTCAATGGCTAAACAGTCCCGATTGCGCGAGCATAGTGGGGTCTAAAGTAGGAGAGGGGAGGCGGCACTTTCCGAATAGCGCTGAACAAATTCGATGATGTATCTCTGAAACTACGCGCGATATTTTCGATTTTTAAAAGCTAGGCTCGCCATAAATTGTGACGTAGAACAACTTCGCCATATAAATAATTATCCATCCTAAAATTGATAATTAAAAAGTTAATTAAATATTTTTTGTTAATTAATCATTTCTGAGTGATCCAATTAGTGGCAAAATCTTTCCGCCTCGGCCTAGGAATTGGTTGCGAAGACGAGAAGTACCTAGCTATTATAGCTTTTTCAGGAAAAATCTGTATTGCTTAAACAAAACACAATGTATATATATATAGTTCCGGCAAGGAAATAACGCCGGCCCCGGTGGAATAAGGAACGAAAGAGAGTACGTCGTACTCTATATATATACAGGGTGTGCCACGCAGCACGAATTAAAAAAGAGGAACAGCGTTACGCGAAGCAGAACTAGTGCATAATGTTCCGAGTATACTGTAGTAGCTGGTACTAACTTTTTCGTTAATGAGAATTAATTAATTATAGTCATAATTATTTTCGTAACTCCTAAAGTACTCACCTAATTATCAACATGTCAATGAGGCAAATGTGGGCACGTTGAAATGACATCTGTCTATGCTACTTTCAACAACGTACTAATTGCGTGCTCATTTTTTCCTGCTAATAAAAAAAGCCCGCGAAATCTGAAAAGTGACGGCCGACCGAAGCGCCAGTGGTGGAGAACTTGCTCGTAACTCTCGAGGCTGTGAGCAGACGTGCGCCGTAGGTTTGTACGCCGTTGTTCGTGTGTCCCCGCGTCGTTCACGTTTTCGGAGTGAAATAAGCAGTGTCCGACGCATGTGTGTGGTGGCCGGAGCTTCAAGATATGTCAAAAAGCAATTGCTGTGTGGTGGGGTGCTCAAACACCTATAAAAACTCGCCCGCAACGCGGTTTTACTCATTCCCCGCGAGGCCTTGCTGACATGCCAATCTAGCTTCTCCACTTTTAAATACATCGTGCGGATTCTTTCTGCAACACTAAAGCGCTAACGTACTCACACTACAGCTTTGTACAGTTTGAAGCAGGTTAGCGAGAGAATTTCAAGTTGCTAAAACAGCAGCGGGTAGCGCAGATCGACGGACGTAGTGGGATGGCATCGGCGGTGCGGCGCTAGCTCTCAGTTTATTCACCCGTACGTTTGGCGATTTCCTTACCAGGGGATTCCATCTGCAATATTAATGCCACAAGCTGATTTTCTTGCTGGCACTTGTTCGGCGATGGCACGTGTAATCAGCGGTAGCAACATCGCTACATGTGCCGGCATCTCACCGTGCGAGTTCGAAACATTTAAATATCAGTTCGCACATACGATGTGTATTTACTAATAATACGTACAGAAACAACATTGCAACAAAGGTTGAATTTGAAGAACAACGAGAAGTGAACTAGGCGTCGCATCAGTGAACAAAACAAACCGGCTATTACCACGAGCTTTTGAAAGTAAAATTTAGCGCAACTTGGAAAACCCTCGAAACACTCACACATTCACCCACGCTTTCTCTCAGGATACACACACAGCGCTCACTACCAACTGTTTATTGTGCGTGACTGACCTTCTTTTATACGCACAGGAAGATGCGCAAAAAAAAAACAATGATCAACAATAGTGCGCTTGTGCAAAGAATCAACAAGCGATACAGGAACCAGCCACCACCCAACAAAGTTACAAAAAAACAAAGAGATAAAGCCGCTACGAGCACTAACACCTTGCCTCAAGAAAAGATATTTCCTTTTGATACAACATCACGGACGGCTCGCTAACACAACGATCCTTGTTTTTTTCGATAAAGTAAGTTTCTAATGGCAGACGTGCTGATGATTTCACACGGTCGCTGACTCACTTATGCAGAAGCTGAAACGTGGAACACAAAGGGATGGAGCCAGTGGCGTAATTGGGAGGGGGGGAGGGGGGGCAAGGGGGGTACAAGTGCCCCGGGCGCCACTTGGGAGGGGGGCGCCGAGCCGAGTCCGCCAAACATGCGCTCGGGGACTTCCTGAGGACACAAACGGGACGCTATAGGAGACCAGCGCTGGATAGGTGGCGCGCCGAAAAAGGGCCCCTGGCGGCGAGTCCCGACACAACTCAGCCGCTCGCGCCCAGACGGCCGGCCGCAGTGTACCGCGGCGACAGCACGCGCGTGCGCCGTTCCCCGGCTGGATTTTAGCACGAGCAGCTGTTCCGCCAGTAATACTGCACTGTGGTTCTTAAAAAAAAAGAACTTTGTCCGAAGGTAACTCTCACTGCAAATCACTGGAAAACGGAGAGAAGCTCAGCAAAGCGGACTGCGCCTATATGCTTATGGCGTCGAAGAGACAGTGCTGTGCCGTGATTGCGATTCCCTCGTCAACATTTTCTGGCTTCTCGATGGGACTCGTGTCAGGCTAGTGCAGGCTGCACGCCTCTATTGATAAGTACGCGCTGCGTCGATATCCCGGGGCCCACTTCTGCAGTAAGAAAAATAGAGACAAGGAGTAGCGCCGTGAATTTTTTTTTCTGGCGTGGTATGTATTCCCAATGCGCGGTATGTGTACACGCGGACGTTGATGAAGCAAACCACCGTGGTAGTATAGCACGTATGGTGTCACGCTGCTATACTCGAGGCCGTGGTCTAGATTTCCGGCCACGGTGGTGGCATTTCGATGGGGGGGCGAAATACAAAGAACACGCGTGTACCTAGATTTATGTGCACATTAAAGAACCCCAAGCGGTCGAAATTGATCCTGGTACCCACACTACGGAGTGCCTCATAATCATACCTTGTCTGGCACGTAAAACCCTAGCAATTATCGATGTTGATCAAACCCCTTTATTCTAAGGAGACACAGGCAAGCGGAAATACTAAAACACTAGGTTAGGCGTATTAAACAAGTAAAAATCCAATGTCTGTTAGTTCTAATTAATATTGTGTTTAACAAAGAAAAAACGAGCCCTTAAATTTACTTTTCTTCCCTTCATAGGTAAAAATCCAAGACATTTGACAATTCTCTAGCGAGGCATAAATTCCGATGTCACTTCGGCACGGCATCCAATGCAGATAGAAGCTTTCCGCATCGGCTGACTCCAGAAAGCTAAGCCTCGAGTAAACCGCTGCTTTATTCGTAACAAGATCCATGTCTGTAGCACAAATTAAGTTAAACGGAGGCATCACAACATCGAGTATCCATCGCGTGCGTATTTTTTATAACAGCTATAGTTCAGCGGCTTGGGCGAATGTGCCCCCGCAAACAACTCGTAGACAAGGCAGCTTTCCTTCTATACGAAACTGTTTACAAATAATGTAGACTACCTGCCCGCCGTATCCTTCAAGATTACGCGGGGGGCATCAGAAGGAGGTTGGTGGTGGTGGTCCGATAAAAAAAAATTGTTAGATATGCCACATGCTGCATAATATGCTAGTTTTATTTTGGACAAACTGCCGGTTAAATTCTGCTGTTTGGCCCTGGTTTCGACTGGTGGCCGTCTTGACTTTCGCATAAATCTAACGGACACGAACAATTCGGTTTAGAAACCAGCCCGACGCCACTAGACAGGAGAGCAAGAGCAGACCATACTCTGCTCGCCCGTCCGCTTAGATGCAACGCCGCCGCCGTTTTTATTCATATGATTTAAAAGGAAAAATGTACACGGATACGTCCTCGCTCATTTCTACATATTGTGGCGCTTGAATACGCAACAGTACCGCCAGCGCCATGTGGTTTTGTTTCGGCGATGCGCGCCCGCACCGCCTCTACCAGTGGCCGCTCTCGTCTGCGGGAGCTGCTGAGAGGTGTGCGCTTTGACCACCAGGACGGCGCTGCCCGCACCGCCAAAACTCCAGCGCTGGTTCCACAGGCTTCAAAACCAGTGGGGGCATGCCACCGCACTGCTCCAACACACCCTTCTTTGCCTTCACTCAGCTGGTACCACCCGTGAGGCTAAGACTTCTTTGTCTAGTAAAATGGTGCTCCTTTCCTTCAACAAACGACCCAAAATCTTCTGGAAGCCTGTGGCGTCTGGGAACCTGTGGCTCACTTGAGCAAGGAGCCTGTGGTTCCTTGCTCATATTCAAGCCCATGAAAAGCAATAAGTTAAATAGGTTGGTGTAAGCCTGCTTCCACATAAGCACGATTTCAACAATGAATCCATATCCAGGGTCGAGGACAATAATTTTTTTTCTGGGGTTCTGACTTCCCTTTATTATGATCTGGAATGTGTGTGTATGTGTGCGCATATTAGAGCACTGCACGGGCTCGGGCCTACCCGAAAACCCGAGCCCGGCCCGGCCCGTGGGCCGGGCCGGGCCGGGTTTAACGTTAGTTGTATACTTAAGCGCCATCCACTGTAGTTTGTTTACGTAGCACTATCCAGGGCTACCATCCTTGCAAGCACGAGCTCTACATATCAGCTTACGGCTTCTGGTGTTGACAATACCCATGTTTCTGTTGGCATCGTTACACAACTGTAAACAACTAGTTACATGAAACATATGCGACTATTCAACATGTGTGTGCGTGCAACATTTGTACATATCTTTAGCACCATTCATAACGTCTCGCTCAAGAAAAAAAAACTTACATCGCAGTCACCTTACTTCCGGATGCTTCGCATAACTTCGATTCCCATGGTTCTTGGGGTCGGCCTAATTTTTTGTAGTATCCAAGACCAGCACGCATGAAGCAAAGAATGAATTAAGTCGCACTTCAGCAGTGCGAAGTCAGCGGGAAACAAGCTCAAAACTTACAAATAAAAATACAAGAAACGTTAGTGCGCAAACGCAGACAGTCGCCAAGCGCGAACATCCCTTTCAATGGCAGATAGCGTTTCTCTCACAAGTTTGTCACATATCAGCACTATAGGGCTGCAGTATGTATAAATAAATAAATAAATAAATAATAACGTTCGGCGAGCTTCGTGCATCCATTCGGCAATGGAGGATATATATATTGCGAGATAGGTTGCAGTCAACGCATTTTATTCGCCGACAATCGGCTCACACCGCTCACAAAAATTTGGCAGATCCCAAGTACCATGGGAATCGATGTTATGCGAAGCATGCGGAGGCCAGGTGACTGGGTTGTAATTTTTTTATTGAGCGAAACGTTACAAAATGACGTCAAAGATATGTACAAATGTTGTACGCACACACATATGTTGAACAGTGGCATATGTTTCAAATAACAGCTGTTTACAGTTGCGTAGCGATGCCAACAGAAACATGGGTATAACGAACACCAGAAGCGGTAAGCTGATATGTAGCACTTGTGCTTGCCAGGATGGTAGTCCTGGATAGTGCTTCGTGGGCCAACTACACTCGATGGCGGTTAAGTGTACAACTGGCGTTAACCCGTCATGACGCCTGCCTCATAGGAGTACATATGTATTGTTTATAAATTTAGATAGCCAGCACTGCAACCACAACTGACGTTTCACCAACATTACGCCTGCATACGGTCTTTTTCCAAAGCAGTTCCGAGACCTGGCGTGGCTCTGTGGTAGAATACTTGATTGCCACGCAGATTGCTTGCGTTCGATTCCTGCTGAGACCCTGATATTTATAATTTGCATTCGTCGGGTCAACGCTGTCGACGTCAGTTTTTCTTAACGCTCACGTATTTAAATTACTAAGGTCTGTCCTCCCCGGTCCTGGGTAGATAGAAAACGTCAAATACTTGTGGCGCATACCCACTTATCGGGGCCCGAGGTATACGGGTATGTGCCGCGCGTGTCTGCGCAGGAAAGGGTTTGACGACGTACGCGACAGGATTTTTACGTTATTCATGTCATGATCAGCGAGATATAATCGACAATACCTCTTACCCTCTGAACTGAACTGAACTGAACTTTATTTGGTCCTGAGAAGAGCGAGTCCCCCCTAAGGGGGCTCGTCCGCGGGCTGCGTCCACGACGGGACCGGGAGGTCAAACTCGACGGCCAGGTCGTGGGCTCTCTGGACAGCCCGAAGTTGGTCGTCCTCTTGGGGACTGGTGAGGAGAGCGGTGCATTCTGCTTCCGTGGCTGGAGACCCTGCAGCCGCGCGCAGCATGGGGCATTGCCACAGCATATGTTGTAAATTACATCTCGGGAGCCCGCATCGAAGGCAACCCGGCTTTATTTCACTTATGAAACGTGAATAAATTATAGGTGAAGGGTAAGCGCCTGTTTGTAATAGTCGTAAAGTGAGAGTTTGCAGTCTCGTTAGATGACGGTGAGGTAGAGGAAACTTTCTGCGCTCAAGGCGGTAGTGCTGACAAATTTCGTTATGCGTTAGGAGCGGGTCCCGCTGCCATGGCTCGCCTTTGGGCCTCGGGCCGCCCTCTCTCCTGGCGCGGCGAGTAAGGTCTCGCGCGTGGGAGTGAGCTAGCTCGTTGGCGTTGGGGACGAGGGGGGTGAGCATCTTGGTCCACGTGGCCGGGGAACCAGATCAAGTGTTTAGTATCGGCCCACATTGCACGCGAGAGCACGCGGGCTGCCTCTTTACAAACCGAGCCGGCGCGAAAGGCCTGTGCTGCGGCTTTGGAGTCTGTGTAGACTGTTGTGCGATCCGTGGTCGCCAGAGCTAATGCTATACCTACCTGTTCTGCGCGGTCTGCATCCGTGTTGGGGAGTGTTAGAGAAGTGAGGTGGTCGCCTTGCAGCGACATAACGGCTGCGACGAAGTGCTTAAATTTGACGTATTGAGCGGCATCTACGAAAGCTACCGAGTCGGGCATTGCAGCAGCCGTTTTGAGGAGGGCGGCCGCTCTAGCCTTACGTCGGCCGGGGTTGTATTGCGGGTGCATGTTACGTGGGAGCGGGGGGAACGATGAGGCGTTCTCGAAGCTTTGACGGCAGCGTGCACTCTCTTTGTTTGGTGATTGGAGAGCTTACTTTGAGGTAGGCCAGGAGTTGCCTTCCCGCGTCTGTCGAGGAGAGTCGAGCAATTTGGGCTAGCTTCTGGGCCTCGACAACCTCACTGAAAGTGTTATGAAGGCCTAGTGCCATAAGTTTCTTTGTGTTGGTTTGAATGGGGAGTCCAAGTACCTGTTTCATATTCTTTCTAATGATCAGATTAAGCTTGTTCTCATCCCCTTTGGTCCAGGGGTGAGATACGGCTACATAATTAATGTGGCTCATGAGAAAAGCATGGAAGAGACGCCGTAGATTTTCTTCCGATAGTCCGCCTCGTTTGTTGGCGACGCGTTTGATTAGTTTAGACATGGAGTCTGCTTTAGTGGCTATGCGCTCTATGCTGAGTCCATTCCTGCCGTCCTCCTGCAGGATCACTCCTAGTATACGAACCGAAGTGACTTGCGGTATTTTCGTACCGTCTTCTGTGTATACAGCAATGGGTGAGTTGGGAAGCCGTTTGGGACCTAGTTTCGGTCTGTAGAGTAAAAGTTAAGACTTTTTGGCCGATAGCCGTAAGCCCTTCTGTCGGAGGTAAGCCTGTGCCTTGTCGACCGCCGTCTGTAGATTGTGTTCGATGTCCCCGTCACTACCGCCCTCACACCAGATGGTACATCGGCGTAGAAAGCGTGGCCGAGGCCATCTATTGAGCTCAATTCTCTCGAGAGCGCGCTCAAAGCTAAGTTGAAGAGAAATGGAGAGATAACTGCTCCCTGTGGTGTGCCTCTGGGACCCAAGTCGCACGTCTTGGGACCCAAACAGCCTAGTCTAATGGTGGCTTTACGGTCTTTGAGAAACGACCTAACGTATGCATAGAAGCGGTTGCCGAGTCCAGCGTCGGCAATCACTTGTAGTATGTGCGAGTGTTTAACGTTGTCGAAAGCCTTTTCTAGATCTAGTGCGAGCACGGCCCTGGTGTCCCAGGTCTTGCCCGTTTAGATATTGTCACGCTTAAGACAACCTTAACCTTCAGTTAAGACAACACAACCTGCTCGTTGAGCTAGTCCAAGAAGCGGCTCAGTACCAACTTCCTTTTTCTCTTTCACGCGTGGTTCTCCCACATGAAAACCATGCGGCATTAGTCCCCCTTTTGAAAAGCATCGACTCGATGCTTGTAAAGAAAAAAAAATAACTACAAGACGCGCTGACGCAGAGAATGAGTACTAGCAGCCGACACCTGCGCCATGCGCAAAAAGAAAAAAATACCAACAAACAACCCACAGGGAAAAAAAACTACCACAAAAGGTCATCGTCACATGGTAATAGAAGTGGCGCGAAAGCACATGGGCTACTGTGTGTAGTATGGCTTGAGTCGTACAACATGCACGGTTTCGGGCCGGAGTTGTCGACGTGAAGACACTGCGCCGTCCGGAAATACTTCGTAGGTAAGGTCACTCACACGTCGGATGACCTTGTATGGTCCGAAATAACGGCTCAGAAGTTTTTCAGACAAGCCTGGTCGTCGGATAGGTGTCCACACCCACACTCGGTCGCCAGGGTGGTAGGCGACGTTTCGACGGCGAAGGTTGTAACGTCGCGCATCTGCGTCTTGTTGGTGAGTGATGTTTACCCGAGCCAGTTGACGAGCTTCTTCGGCGTATCGAGTGTATTGCTCTGCGTCTGGAGCAAGTTCATCGCTATTATCGCACGGCAGCATAGCGTCAAGCATGGTTTGTACGTTGCGTCCGTAAACAAGGCGGAAAGGTGAAAATCGCGTCGTTTCCTGCATCGCCGTATTGTACGCAAACGTGACGTATGGTAGAATATCGTCCCAGGTTTTGTGCTGTACGTCCACGTACATTGACAGCATGTCTGCTATGGTCTTGTTGAGCCTCTCCGTCAGTCCATTTGTTTGTGGATGATAAGCTGTCGTTTTTCGGTGGCTTGTGCAGCTCAGTCTGAAAATTTCTTCCATCATTTGTGCCGTAAATGCCGTCCCTCTGTCCGTAATCACACATGACGGCGCGCCATACCGCAGGACGATGTGGTGCACGAAGAACTTCGCGACTTCAGACGCCGTGCCGCGGGGAGTAACGCCTGTGTCTCGGCATAACGTGTCAAGTAATCGGTTGCCACTATAATCCATTTGTTTCCCGTGGACGACAAAGGAAAGGGCCCTAGAAGGTCCATTCCCACAAGGTCAAAGGGTGTCCGCGGTGGTGCAATCGGGTGAAGAAGGCCCGCAGGTTTCACAGGTGGCGTCTTGCGACGTTGGCACTCGCGGCAGCCTTGCACGTAGCGGTGTACACTAGTCGACAGTTGGGGCCAGTAGTACTGCTGGCGCACTCTGGCGAGAGTCCGCGAGTAGCCCAAGTGTCCTGACGTGGGCTCATCGTGGCATGCAAGGAGGACGTCATCACGCATGTCGGCTGGCACAACGAGGAGAAAGGCTTTGTCGCTTCCTCGAGCATTCTTCTTGTAAAGGATGCCCCTCCTGATGCAAAAGGATGACAGGTCGCGAGCAATGCGCCGAGGAACTTGGGAGTTTCGGCCTTCTAAGGAATCGATAATAGGGCGCAATTCTTGATCAGCTCGCTGCCTTGACATGAAGTCAGAATCGCTGAGAGCTCCGAGAAAGCCATCAGCATCCTCTAAGTCCATATCAGGATGCCCTACAGGTGCTCGAGAAAGCGCGTCGGCGTCTTCGTGTTTGCGCCCAGACCTATACACAATCGTGATGTCGAACTCCTGCAAGCGCAAGCTCCACCGAGCGAGACGGCCAGACGGGTCACGGAGATTGGCCAGCCAGCAGAGCGAGTGGTGATCAGTCACCACTTTGAAGGGACGGCCGTAGAGGTAAGGTCGAAACTTGGCCGTCGCCCACACGACTGCGAGACATTCCTTCTCTGAAGTAGAGTAGTTGGCCTCGGATCGAGAGAGTGTTCGACTGGCGTAAGCTATGACATGCTCAACGCCGTTGTGCCGTTGTACAAGGACAGCGCCAAGTCCGACGTTGCTGGCATCTGTGTGCACTTCAGTAGCAGCGTCCTCATCAAAATGTGCCAGAACGGGTGCTGTTTGCATTCGCTGCCGTAACTTCGCAAAAGCTGCCTCTTGCTCTGTAGTCCAGGTAAAGGGTACATCATCTCGGGTGAGTCGCGTGAGTGGTTCGGCTATCATCGAAAAGTTGGCTATGAATCGACGATAATAAGCACACAAGCCGAGGAAACGTCGCACTGCTTTTTTGTCTGACGGAACAGGGAAAGCGGCGACTGCTGCAGTTTTGTCTGGATCGGGCCGAACTCCATCCGCACTCACGACGTGTCCCAGGAATTTCAGCTCTTCATAGCCGAAATGGCACTTCTGGGGTTTTAGCGTGAGTTCGGCAGAACGAATGGCTTCCAGAACCATTCTTAAGCGCTTCAGATGTTCTTCGAAGCTCTCAGGGAAGATGACCACATCGTCGAGGTATACAAGGCAGGTTTGCCACTTCAAGCCAGCGAGAACGGTATCCATCATCCGCTGGAAGGTTGCTGGAGCAGAACAGAGGCCGAAAGGAAGAACTCGGAATTCATAAAGCCCATCTGGAGTCACAAACGCTGTCTTTTCTCGGTCTCGCTCATCGACCTCTATCTGCCAATAGCCGCTCTTCAAATCGATCGATGAAAAATACTTCGCGTGTCGCAGCCTGTCGAGAGAATCATCAACTCGTGGAAGCGGGTAAACGTCTTTCTTTGTGACGCTATTAAGCTTCCTGTAATCAATACAGAATCGCAGTGTTCCGTCTTTCTTCTTCACTAGAACGACTGGCGAGGACCACGGGCTGCTGGACGGTTGAATGACACCGTCGTTGAGCATCTCCTTTACCTGCGTCTGTATAGCCTCGCGTTCTTTAGCTGAAATACGGTAAGGCTGCTGTCGGATTGGGCGAACATCATCGTCGATAATGATTCGGTGCTTCGTGAGAGGCGTTTGACCGACTCTAGACGAAGAGGCGAAGCAAGATTGAAATTCCTTCAAAAGGGTGTGAAGTGCGGCCTTCCTCTCATCCGGAAGCTTCGAATTGACGTCGATGTGGTCCAGAAAGTTGTCCCCATCATCCATTTCCTCGGACGCGAAACACTCTGTGACATCCGCTACAGGGTCTCCATAGGCCACGGTGGTGCCGCGGAAAAGATGCCGGTGCTCGAAGTTGAAATTCGTGACAAGTATCTGTGACCGTTCGTCGCGAACACGCACAAGGCTTCGGACTGCGCATACACCTTGAAGCAGCAAAAGTGATTCGTTGCTCTCGGCGACCGCGTCACCGTCTCGGAGGTCTTCACAAGTGACTTCTATGAAAGCAGTTGCTCGTGGAGGCAGCGTCACGCTTTCATCTGCAACACGCAGCGCAGGTCTACGGTAGCTCTCGGTGTCTCGATAGGTTGCGCGTTGCGTCGAGAAGGTCACCATTCGCTCGCGGAGATTTATAATCGCGCCGTTCTCTCGAAGGAAGTCCATGCCAAGGATGAGCTGACGAGAACAGTCGCGTAGTACGAGGCAGGTGACTACAAATGTTGAGTCGCGTATCTTCACTCTTGCGGTACAGCGACCCAATGGGGTAACAACGTGGCCTCCAGCTGTGCGAATACGCGTTCCATTCCAAGGTGTCATCACTTTTTTAAGATTAGTTGCCAGTTTTCCGCTAATAATAGAATAGTCTGCACCTGTGTCCACCAATGCGCTGACCTGAATACCGTCTATCAGCACGGGAATGTCGAGCGAGACTCGGTCACTGCGTTCAGATGTAGATTCCGGCGTTTCTCTGGCACTGCACTCAAACGGGGATTCATTGTCTGCGGCGTTTCGTGCAAGCGTCGATGGGAGGTCTTCCGCAGTCTGAGCCCCAGCGACCTCGCCCCCCGAAGGTCGCTGCCTTCAGTTTTCCCGACGAGGGCTTGGGGAGTGTCCCCGTGCCGTCGCCCCGAAACGTGGCCCAATGGTTGCGGGTCGCCGTGGAGATGGTGACCGCGATTGACGCCCTGAGAAAGGTAGACGTTGCTGCGCGAGGTATTCTTCGATTTCCCTTGGCCTCTCACCAACTTGGGGACGAGGTGAATCAATGGAGAAACCGCGCAGTCCAAGTTGTCGGTACGGGCATTCGCGGTAAATGTGACCGGCCTCACCGCAATGGTAGCAGAGGGGTCTTCTATCCGACGTACGCCAGACATCAGACTTCCGCGTGGTTGCACGGCGACCATCGATGTCCAAGCCAGCGTGTGCCGATTGAATTGCAACTGGCGGCATCATCTGGATCGGGACTGCAGGGCTAGAGACCGGCATGGAAGCGCGCAAGGCTTCGGCATACGTACGGCTCCCAATATCAGTGGACACAGGAGCCGGTTCCACATTTGTAGGCGGCGGCTGACAGCGACGGTTGTGCAGCACCTGCTGGACCTCTTCCCGGACAATACTGGTGATGGAGCCGACCTCTGGTTGTCTCGCCCCGTACAGCTTCGCCATTTCTTCGCGGACGACGGAGCGTACGATTTCGCGAATCCATTCAACGCTGTTGCTTCTTCCGAAGCTGGCGAAAAATTCAGGAGATGATGCGGCATTCACTTGCCGGTCGAATAGGGCAGACCGCTGATGCAGTACCTTCTCCATCGTTGCGGCTTCAGTCAGAAACTCGGCTACACTCTTTGGAGGACTCCGCACCAGACCAGCAAAGAGCTGCTCTTTCACACCTCGCATAAGATAGCGCAGCTTTTTTTCTTCTGGCATCGCAGGATCCGCTCGCTTGAAAAGCCGCGTCATGTCCTCCACGTACATGGTGACGGTCTCATTAGGCATCTGAATGCGCGAGTGCAGAGCACGTTCAGCACGTTCGCGGCGGTCGGAGCTCCTGTAGGTCTCCAAGATGCGATGTTGGAACTCGTGCCAGGATGTCAAGACATCAGCTCTGTTCAGGAACCATGTTCGGGCGCCGTCCTTTAAGCAGGCGTAGACGTTGCGGAAGTTTGGCGGCGTCGTCCCAGTAATTGATCGCTGCGACATGTTCGAACTCACTCAGCCAGTCGTCCACATCTTCAAACAGCTCTCCGTGAAAGGGACTAGGCATCAGCGGGTTCTGCACTGTGCAATAGATCGGCGTAGAAGACGTAGGAGCTTCCATGGCGACTTGAGGCGAAGTCATAGTCGCTGCGTCGGTAAGCTGTTCCGGTGTCTCTTCTGGTGGTAGGCCTCGTTGGCGGCGGCTTGCTCTGTGAACTGGAGTGTTCACGGGCACAGGGCTTGTGTTCCGGCTACTGGGCGGGGTCTTGTGCATGGGGTGAGTTGTGAGTCGTCGTACCCAGCTCCTCCACCAATCTTGTCACGCTTAAGACAACCTTAACCTTCAGTTAAGACAACACAACCTGCTCGTTGAGCTAGTCCAAGAAGCGGCTCAGTACCAACTTCCTTTTTCTCTTTCACGCGTGGTTCTCCCACATGAAAACCATGCGGCAATATTGTGTTTCAGAATAAGCATGACGTCCTGTGTCGACATGGATGGGCGAAAGCCTATTTGGTTTAAAGGGAGGAGGTGTTTCTCTTCCGCATGTTTCGTGGCCCGTTTGAGAATGACATGCTCACCCCCCCTTGCCCACACACGAGTTGAGGGAGATGGGCCTGAGCGAGCCAAGCTCAAGGGGTTCGCCCGGCTTAGGTATGAGCACGACGGCAGCTTCGCGCCACTCGAGCGGAATTTCGCCGGATTCCCATACCTCGTTGATGTGTTTAGTGAGGAGGTCTATGTCCTCGTCAGCTAGATTTTTGAGGAGTTTGTTTGTAATGCCGTCTGGGCCAGGGGCTGACCTACAGTTCAGCTCAGCGAGTACCGCTCGCACCTCCGCACTCGTGAAGGGAGAAACCAATGGGTCTTCTTCCGTGTGCATCGGAGGCGGGGGGTATTCCGCGTCTGAGCTCGACTCGGTACAGAGGTAGCGCGACGCGAGCTCGTCTGTAATCTGTTCGTCCATAAAGTTTTCCTTGCGCAGCTTATTAATTAAGCGGTCTATGGTGAGTTGCTGATTAGATTTCGTGGGTTTGTCGCCCAACAGATGTTTGAGCAGGTTCCATTTGGATCCTCTGCGCATCTGGGCGTCTACCCTCCCATACAAATTTTGGGCTACCCCAAGTTAAGGAGAACTTCTTCTTAGCCTAGTTGGTGTTGTTTGCTGTATGACATATTGCAGCTAATAAAACACACACACAAGTGAGACACGAATAGGACGACAAACGAGCCGCCCGTTTTGTCGTCCTATTCGTGTCTCACTTGTGTGTGTGTGTTTTATTAGCGGCAATATGTCATACAGCGAACCCAAGTTAAGGAGGCGATCACGAGAGCACTGAGACGTAGGCGGCTAGATAGATAGATAGATAGATAGATAGATAGATAGATAGATAGATAGATAGATAGATAGATAGATAGATAGATAGATAGATAGATAGATAGATAGATAGATAGATAGATAGATAGATAGATAGATAGATAGATAGATAGATAGATAGATAGATAGATAGATAGATAGATAGATAGATAGATAGATAGATAGATAGATAGATAGATAGATAGATAGATAGATAGATAGATAGATAGATAGATAGATAGATAGATAGATAGAAACGCAAAAGTGCTGCACGTGAAACACCCCTCGTTCCGCAAGGAAGGGGGAATTACTGCTGCGTCGTCAACTGTCACAATGGCCATACAAAGACAGCCGTCACGGTCGGTGACTTCTCAAGGCACCTGCTGAGCCGACACCTCCGGGCGTGCCATCCAGATGCACGGGTGGCCCAGGGGCGGCCAATTCTGCCACTACCAGACCGAGGCCTCACCAGGCAGCAGCGTGGCCTCCTCCTGCGTCTCCGCATAGGATGCCATCGCGCAGCAGCCCGCTGGCACAGACTCGGCCTTGCAACCATGCCGGACTGTCCCACCTGCGGCGAGGTCGGGACCCTGGAACACCTGCTGCTTGTGTGCCCCACGCACGTCCCGCAGCGAAGCCCACTCCTCCTGGCGTACCGCAACCTCGGCCTCCCGACACGCAGCCAGGACGACATGCTGTTTCCGGCGACCTGCCAGGGACCTGCCTTCAAGAGCCTCCTTGAGTACTTGGACTCAACGTGGCTATCAACCAAGCTGTAGGACCACTCGGTGACCCCTGCAGCCCCACACTCCCAGGTCTTACGACCCGGACCGCCCTGCCACCGGTGTCTAGCCGCATCCAGCTCTTCCTGCCATGGCCGTCACACGTTTCCTGAACACTCTCCTCCTACCTCCTCCTTGACTCTTTCCTCCCCTCCTACCCCAGGCGCTTAGCCGTGCTCCCGCAAGGGCTGCAGAAAATAGTGCCTTGTTCCTCTTCTTCAACCACACATTCATTCATACAAACACGAAGGGGTCCACTCCACCAGTGAAGTTCTACCGGGTCCCAAACAGATGGTACGAAAAAAGCAGACGACAGGCATGGATTACAGCCGGGCGCCGATTACACCAGCGAAGGCAGCGATGCAACTGAATTTGCCTCTGGGTATGCGAAGCTCCCTCTTTGAGTGGGTACGACCACAACTACGAAAAAAGAAAAAAATGCATTAGCCGTGTTTGCACTTCCATTGGTTTTTTTGTTTGATTCAGTGAACTAGTTGTTACTGTCTATGCAGGTGCAGCCCGCGCCACACGGTGCACTTTCGATAGTGACCAAAATAAAAAGCCTTGACAGCAATAGGCCTCTCAAGCTCGGGCAGGTGGCGCTACGGCGCGCGCGTTTCGCCGCCTTTCTTGCAAAAACCGGTCGCTCGTCCCCCCCCGCGCCCTATACACTCCGTTTGGGACCTATAGGGGGCGCCTTGAAAACCGCGCGCAGCGCCACGAGTGGTGCGGCGGGCGTGCAACGTTGAGAGCCGTAGCAGACAGCAGCGCCTCATTGCTTTGACAGCTATGGTGGCGCAAGCGCCCGCGTAGCCGTCGCATTAGTGCTTCGAGCTGGATTTAAAGATATCGTAGTGGGGCATTCTTCCGCGATGCCACCAGCAATAAAGGGGAAAACCTGCACGAAAGCGGCCACGTTTTCCACGTTAGTGAGCGCCTTTCTGCGCGTCGTCAGTACTGACGGCTAAATGCGTGCGTCAGGTGTGTGTAAATCGAGATGCTTACTCCATAACTGTCGTGGTAAACTATCATTCTTTCACACTTAGAATAGTATTGGTGCGTGCCGACTAGCCGCGTACTTGCAAGTTGCAAAATACTCAGAGCATTTGGAATTATCGATGGCTTAACGGCCCCTCGCCGTGGAAATCACGGTGAGTGGCCGGGCGGCGTGCTCCTCTGTTGAGGCTTCGTGCCACGGCAATTTGCAGCCACCGAGTCTCGCAAAGTGATTTTCTTGAAATTGTCGTGGCATCATCATCGCTCATCATGATCATAGTCTTTACCTCACCGCTCGCGCTGCTCATGCTAAGAGCTTGAGGCGCGGGCGAGAAAAAGAATGTACTACGACTTTGGCCAGAGAGGACGCCGAAGCCCCGTATCGTATTTCGTTTCACCTTGTAAAGTGGCGACGACGACGTAGCGGTCACTTCGGCCACCCTCACGTCTGTCATTCACTACAACCTCTTGCGTTGTTTATGGTGTTTTCCGAAACACACTGACATGCACATCCATCGCTACAGCATTCGCAAAGCTCCGTTTTTTTCGTACAGACCCTGTAGTTCTGCTACTCTGCGTCTTAGCTTGATCCTACTGAGTGCGCATAGCGCTGCTGGGCAGATAGTTGTGTTTACAGTAATATGCTACGTGACTCATTCGCCCCTTAACTGATGGCCCTATCAATCCAGCAAAGCACTAATTGATCTCGCATTGCATTCCCCAAAACTGCGAAGGGTAGACGGCGAGTCAATAAGGTCCATTAAAACGTTCCATCAGTCTTGAGCTGAATTATAGACTGATGGAACGTGTGCAAGGCATTTTATAAAATGCCTTGCATACGTTTCTTGTCTCACCAGCTCTATGGCAGCAGGAACACCACGCAAGATCATTGCACCTGCAAAGGTGGTGTCTCAGACCAATTCAAGCATGCAGCGGCAGAACGAGAGACGGTAGAGGGAGCAGGAACCAAACACTTTATTTTTTCGTCGCACAGCCGTGCTCCACTTATGTCACTGCCCAATAAAGCAGGAACGAGTCGAGAAACTGTGAAACGTCGTTTCCGCAGGACACCACGTGTACCTGTTGGTACAATCGACTGCGCAGTGGTTCATTGATTACGATAAACTACGTGCAAGCGGGCGTGGGAGAGCGTTTGGTTCTGCTCGGGCTCTCAACGACTGTCTTCTCTGACGGCCGCGCGGCGGCGCGCCAGTCGCAGTGCTCGGAGTCTATACCGCTCCCGGCTTTCGACTGCGCTCTGTCAGCACTATAGTGAACTAGAATACTTCTAGTTCACTATACTTCTAGTTCACTATACTAGAGTACTTCTAGTTCACTATAGTCAGCACGTTCCGCGCCCTGCACGCGCTTCCGTCTGCTCGCCTTGCACGTGCAGCCTCACGTGTGGCTTCCTCCGACGGTTTAGGAAGATGTCAGAGATGGAAAAAAGCATTTGCACGGCGTGAATCTCACCAGAGGGCAGCGGTTGATCAAGAACTTTTGCGAAACCTGGCAGGTCGCTTTTTAGCGAGCGCTACGAGCGTGTCGATGGTTAACGGCCACATTTCTTGGACATAAGTAGTGAGGTGACTGCGGGAATGCTCTGTTTATGTTACCGGTAAAACGCACAATCATTGTGGCAATCGTGTCTGCTGTCAGCAGACAGCAACTATGCTTTCGCGTCCGTTTGTGTAGCGCTCGGCTTTCGATTGCTTGGATGCCAAGGTTGTTGCGCGGCTTCAAATTTATTATGGGCTCAGGGTGAAGAGCGTAAATTTAAGTCTCCCCTGTTGAGTCGCTGGCAGCATTTCCTGGGAGTTTCACTTTTGCAGAGGTTTGGATCGGGTGATAACAACGTCGTATCGTAAGTTCAATGCCACTTGGGATTTTTTACAACTTCCCTTTGACAGCATAATGATGCGCGTAAAAAAAAATCTGTTATGCCCGCTTCGACCATACATGTTTCCTGCAGCGGCGTGTTTAATTTCGCATAATATCCACGCCTGATCACGCATCGTGCTCGCCGATTCGAATGTCGTTTCGTTTGTTTTGACAGTTCATTTGGTCATCGTCATTCTATACAATATCCACTGGGATCACGCATGTTTATGGTTACGCCGAGATTTGCCCCTGATAACCGCGTCTGATATTTCGCGAAACAATCGAACATTTTATTGCAACCTTGGTGTTTTTTTTTCAGCATTATTTTTTACGTGTCGAAACCACTGCATCATTATGAGGCACACCATGGTGGCAGACTTCGGATTAATTTTGGCCACCTGGGGTTTTTTAACGTGCACCTAAATCTAAGTACGCCGGTGTTACTGCATCTCGCTCCCATTGAAATGCAGCTGCCGTATGCGGGAATCGTACCCACGAACTCGATCCTAGCAGAGCAATACCTCAGCTTGCTAAGTAATCACCGTGTGTTGCATGCAAGGCCAGTATAAATGCTCCGTGCAAGCACACAGCTTAAATCTCTTTACATTGAGCGGCGACGGGAAATGTACCGCCGTCAGCTGAATAAAACACTTGTAGTGCTCACGGGACGGTATTTAAACTGTGGTGTATTATATCAAGCTTACATACTCCGCTGCTCTCACATTACAAATGGTGACTCGGAAAGCCAGCGCACAATCTCAAAATACACAGTGGTTGTCTATTTGTTGTATATAGCTTCGGTTCACAAACGTACTTCCCTTTCAAATGAGCCCGGCCATTGCCTTTCTCCCCGTTAATAGTTAGTAATACTGTGTACGACAAAAAGTTCTTCAAAGTGACAAGACCGTAAAAGCATCGCTTAGTGCGGCGAACTGCGATAATCCACTTCTGACACCTATGCTTTCCACGCAATGTTTGCATTGGAAACGGTTGAACTTGACGCGCAGTTTTCAGCTCACAATGCAGCAGGAGTGCGTGCCTGCTTCCAGGATGACGATGAAGCGGCGCCCATAGCGTCAAAAATAACAGCTTGGGTAGTGATCATAAAAGCATAACATTGCAAATGGGATATAAAACTGAAAATAAGAACATAGAATCAAAATTTGGCAGCTCGTATTTAAATGACAAACAAATAACAAATATAGCCGGAAGAGTCGAGGAAGAAGTAGGCAAACTACCAGGCAAAGACTGGAAGCATAGTGAGCTGCTACATGTAATCACGAAAGAAATAGAAAAAGAGAAGAAGACTATTTGTTGGAAAGGAAAGAGAAAGCCAAGAAGTTGGTCGAACAAAGAAATCCCGGAAGCGATCGAGAAGCGACGTGAGGCATCACGGCAGCACAGACAGGCAAAAAAGGAGAAGCGGCCACAGGATGAAGTCAAACAAATATGGGAAATATATTTAGAGCAAAAATCTATTGTGCAGAAATTAGTCGAGGCAAAAATTAAAGGTGAAAGTGAACGCTGGATGACAGAGATTCGCGAAAAGAAGAAGGCCGCGCCTCGGATATTTTGGAGCCACCTAAAAGCGCTAGGTAGGAAGTCTGTCACAATGCAACAACATATGGTAGATGAAGGAGGAAATCAATTGGAAGCGTATGAAGCGCTAGGTTACATGCGAAAGATAACAGCCGATTCGTTTAAAAAGGTCGCCCAGGGGATTCCCCCGGTGAGTAAAAGTATGCAGAAGAGTACAACCGAGGAAGATGTAGTACTTGAGAATTTCAATTGGAAGAAGGCCGAAGGAAAAATTCCTAAGCGCACTACTCCGGGCTTAGATGGGGTTCCCATCTGCCTTATTAACGAACTCGGACATAGCACTAAAGAAGCACTGCAGAAAACAGTAGAAAAGTGCTTACAGGAGAGGGCAATACCAGGTAGTTGGCGAAAAAGTAGAATGAACTGAATCTATAAAGGGCAGGGGAGAAAAGGATAGCATTCGCTCGCATAGACCGCTAACCATTACATCGGTGCTATACAGGTTGGCGATGCAGGCAGTAAAATTAAAAATAGAAACGTGGGCAGAGCGAAATGATATTTTGGGAGAACTTCAGAATGGATTCGGAATCGACAGGCGGTTGGACGATAACCTGTTTGTTCTTACTCAGTGTATAGAGGTTGATCCCAGTCTTGATGCCGAGATGGTACTCGAAAACCTTGAATGTCCTGCTCCCGTCATCTCCTGCACGCGCAACGGTCGTGACGTCGTCGTGAGGTTCGCGGGCAGCACCCCCCCTGCCGAAGTTGCCCTCTTCAAACACGCCCGCACTGTGCGGGCGCGACGTCGCCGTCCCCTCCAGTGTGGCAGTTGCGGCAGATTTGGACATTGCGACGCAGCCTGCACGAGCTCGCCGCGCTGCTTGCGCTGCGGTGGCGAACACGCCCGTGCGGACTGTGCGGCCCCGACGTCCCAAATGCAACGGCCCGCACACCACCATGGAGCCCCGCTGCCCTCGATGGCAGCACGAGAGGGCCGTCCTCGAAACCATGGCTTCAGCATACCCTGCCCTCTCACGACGAGAAGCGGAAAAAATTCTCAAGTCGGATGTCAAAGGTGCGCCTCTCCGCGCCCCCCCTCCGTGCCTCCTCCTCAGTCTTGCAACCTGGCATTTCATACAGTGCCGCCCTTGCAGCCCCCCCCCCCCCCCTGTTTAGCCCTCGATTCCGGCTGACACTGAGGCTCAAAAGGACAAGGTTATCGCTGCCCTAGCCGGCGCTGTCCAGGCCCTCATCGAAACCATTCCACAGAGCTCGCCAGCCTTCCAGCTCTGCAATGCGCCCTGGCAGCCCACTTTGCCTTGACTCATCATGGCTAAGCCAAACAGGGACTTTCGGCCGCGCGAGTTCTACAATGGAATATCCGCCATCTCCGCTGCCGACACGCTGAGCTGACCCTACACCTCCTACGGCACGAGTACGATGTCCTGGCATTACAGGAAACGTACGTCCGTGCCGCAAAACTCAATTTACCGGGCTTCGTCGCTTATCACAGCCCCACACCATGCCTTGAGACTACGTGCGACGCCGACGTCTGTTTCAACCCTGCCCACCATGCTGGACTTTCGACAGCATCGCTCTACATCAGAGCCTCCCTTCCCCATGTTGTGTTGGACATCCGAGACGCTTTCTGCGACCGCGTCGAAACACAACAGGCCGGGATTACGCTTCGACTGCAGCTTTTCTGAGAAGTCTCTCTGCTCGTTTCCCGTGCCCACACGTTATTTGCGGTGACTTTAACGCGCACAACTCCGCATGGGGCTGCGTCAACACAAACACCCGCGGTAAGGCGCTCCTTGAAGTCATACACCGAACAGGCCTTGTGATACTCAACACGGGCAAGCACACTTTCCTGCGCGTGGTGGTGTCGGGAGTGCATAGACTTGGCACTGGCATCGGACGGGTGCCACTACGAATGGAAACGTGCTCCTGACACCGAAGGCTCCGACCATTATCCCATCATCCTTGAGCCCCATCGCAACAACCAACGTAGCACGCACACCTACAGCGCTGTGCAGTGGCCTCGTTTTCGTCAACTTTGCGATGGCGTGCCAGCATCCAGTGATTTCTTCGCCGCCCTCACGGACTGTGTCGCTGCGGAGACCACACGCTGCACTGTGCCTGCTGGAACTCCCGTTCCCGACATTAAAACCCTCAACCTGAGAGCTGCTCGTCGCCGGGCCCAACAAACGCTCTCAGAGAGATGAGCTGTTTATAACAGGATCGATACAGTCTGCCGTCGCCACGCGCGTCAGCAAAGACCGCAGCTGGGAGGGTCTCTGCTCCACGCTAGACGACCCACTACACAGCGCCCGGGCCTGACGGATTTTTGCGGCCGTCCTGCAACCGAGAACCGCGCGTTTCCCGGTCCTCTCGATTGCCGTCGCGATGGAAATTTCAACCTCAGATTTGGCTGAAGTAATGGCCGATCACTTTGCTCCGGTCAACCGACAGCCACCTCAACGTGGGCAGCTCCAGTCCTCCTACCTGCAACAACCCAGCACTACTAGCGCCTGAACGTTTTTTCCCCACCGAGGGAATTCTGCTCGAAGTGCGCGCTCTGTGCAGCTGTGACTTCACTATGAGTGAGATGTGTCGCGTTCTCAACCACCGCAAGCGCCGTTCTGTCCCCGGGTCGGATGGTATCACTTTCCAGGCCCTTCGCAACCTCGACAGACGTCACCTTCCGCGACTTTTAGGGGCCTTCAACGACGTCTGGCGTTCCGGCGTCCTTCATGGAAGGGGGGCGCTTGTGACACCCATCCTGAAGATTGATTGATTGCTTTATTTGATTCGTCACCGTACAGTGTAACAGGAGGCGGAGGGAAAAGCCGTAATGACGGCTTGAGGGATCCTTCGCCCCCTTTGTGAACAATGGCAGCAGCTGAAGGGCATCACAACATTATCACAATATCATATACTTCGTACAGGGCATCACAATATCATATACTTTTTTTTCCCTTTAAAACTGTCACATTGTTTTGCGTAAAGGTAATGTCGTAAAGGAAAAACTGAAAACGTGGTTTATACATAGCTTATACAACAAAGAAACCTGCTGCATTCTCCTGCACCTAAAAAAATTGCTACATAGTGTATACAACGAAAACAGCCGCTAATTCTGCGACACTTAAATGAGACACATCTATACCTTTGCTAATGTAATTATTTAGAATTCTTGGAAGAGTACATCGAAGCATCTGAAAACCATAATTAGTACGAAAGTAAGGAACGTTCCACATTTCTATATTTCTGGTTTCGTACGCCTTTTCCATTAAGCAACGATTCGCCATCTCCGTAAACGAAGAGTTTGAGCGTTTGCAGCTAAGACGGTACTCTCGTAGCAGTCTGTATTGATATAGGTCATTCACTTTGATTATATTATATTTTTTAAACAGTGGGTCGCTAGGTGCTATAGAACTATAGCGTTGTCTATCAGCCTCAGTATTTTCTTCTGTATTCTCAGTAATTTTGTTAAGTTGGTTTCTGTAGTTGTTCCCCAAACCAAATAGCAATAGTTAAGATAAGAACTAAACAGCGATTTGTATATGAATAACTTCACCGAGTTGGGGATGAGGTACCGGATACAGCTGAATATTCCAGTTATCCGGCTTAATTTTATTTGAATATTATTGACGTGGTCATATAATTGACCACGTCAATATATTGACGTGGTCAATAATTGAGAACATATAATTGGGCAAGTTGGTTTGACATCATTTAAAACAGCGCAGCAAGAAGAGGGCAGAAGAAACGAAAGAAACAGCGCCCGTCCCGTTGTTTCCTTCGTTTCTTCTGTCCTCGTCTTGCTGCGCTGTTTTAAATGTTGAACTGGAGAAATGTACCCCAAGAACTTTCACTGACTTCACTATTTCTATATCTGAGCCTCTAAATACAATGTTATTCTCCAAAGTCACTTGTTGACCTTTCGAATGAAAAACTACGGCTTTTGTTTTAGTTGCATTTATTTTTAACTTATTGTTACTTGTCCAGTTGTCTAACTTCTGTAAGACGTCATTAGCTTTATTAGAAAGAATAACATCCGATGCTGAGGTGACAAATATGCTCGTGTCATCTGCATAGATAATAAACTTGACTTCTGGGGAGATATGGACTATGTCATTAATATATAAAGTGAACAATAAAGGGCCAAGAATGCTCCCTTGTGGTACCCCTGAAATTATATTTTTCTTATCTGATACTAAATCATTTATCGAAACAAATTGACATCTATGCGCCAGATAGCTTTTATGTAACATCATTGGAGGCCCGCGAATGCCATAATGGTTTAATTTTTGAAATAAAATGCTGTGGTGAATGTAGTCAAATGCTTGTGTGAAATCCACAAAAATTCCGACCACTTTATTTTTTTTTGTCCAAACTGTTGTAGAATATATTCTTTTTGATCCAGTAGGGCGAGTTCTGTAGACTTATGTTTTTGGAAGCCATATTGCGATTTCTTTAGGACATATTTGGTGCAAAAACAGGATAAACGACTAAAAATAATTTTTTCGAAACCTTTAGAAAATACGGGGAGAATAGATAGTGGTCGATAATTTGCAACGTTACGCTTGTTCCCCTTCTTGTAGAGAGCTATTACGCGTGCCGTTTGCATTTTCAAAGGAAAAACCCCTGTCGAAATACAGAGATTGAATATGTGTGTAAGTACTGGACTGATCTGATCGATAACATATTTCACTGGTTTTATTTGCATGCCATCGGCGTCGCAGCTGCGGCTGTTTTTTAAGCCGAGGAATACTGTGCGGACTTCTGGTTCAATAGTACCTGCTAAGAAAAATGTGTTCGTAGTTTCTGGACCCAGGGTTCGGCATGCAGCGGGTGATCTGTCGATAAAGTCTCTGTAAACGAAGTATTCATTCAAAAACATTGGCCATAGCCTCTCCACTGACCAAGTTTCCATCATGGAGTACCTCCTGAATTTCTTGTGTTTTCGGATTGCGGCCCATCAAAGAGATTATTCTATTCCATAAAACATCTGCTCGTTTTAAGCTTACAGTAAATGCTTGTATGTGATACAGCCCCTTTTATTTCTCCATTTCTCTACTTAAGGCATTTCGGAACTGCTTGAAAGCAATTAGGTCCACCTCGTCGCGCGTACGCATAAATTTCCGAAATAATCTGTCTTTTTTGTCTATTTTACGTAAGAGTTCGCGTGTCATCCAAGGTTTCCGACAACCTTTACATTTTTTCCGCTGTTTAAAAGGGAAGTGTTTTTTGTATATACAGATAAAGGATTCTAAAAGAGCGTCATAGGCTGCATTCGCATCATTTGAGTGAAAAACATTGTCCCAATGCAAAGTGCCAATCTCTGAACGGAAGGCATCTAAAGCAGCTGGCGAGACATACTGATAACTATAAGGAGCGTCATTCTGAATTAACGTAGGTGCACCTGTTTTTACAGCACGACATATCGCCATGTGATCACTAATAGGATACGTAAGGACAGCACAGGTCACACACGACAAATCACAATTTGTGATAAATAAGTCTATGGTGGTCTCCGAAGAGAGAGTAATTCGATCTATTTATAATGTTTTCGCAACCGTTGCATGCAATAATAGTTTCAAAGTCGCACTTTGAGAGGAGCAAGGTGGCGTGTGAGCCGTCTTCATACCGTCCCGTCTCACTCACGTCTGTTTTGGGCTAAGACGTTCGGGGCCATGGCTCTTCACCGCCTCGATTGGATAGCCGCCGCCCGAGACTACTTCGCACCGGCACAGTGTGGCTTCCGAGCGCGCCGCTGCCTGAGCAAGCAGGACGCGATGCTGCAGCTCAAATACCAAATTATCGACGGCCCTCGCCGACGTCATCTCCACACTCGAGCAAGCCAAATCCGACGGTGCTGCCTCGTTCTTTTGGACGTCAAAAGTGCTTTTTGACTGCCTCCCGCACGCATCCATACTGGACTCCCTACGCGACCTGGGTGTGTGCGGTAGCATGCTCGACTACGTCACCGACTACCTGACGGACCGCTGCTTTCGTGTCCGCATCGCACCCTCCATCAGCGGCCCCCGTCCGGTAACATCGGGTGTACCACAGGGCAGTGTCCTGAGCATTGGCGCACTGACAGGGGGGGGGGGGGGGTTAGGGGGTTGTAACCCCCCCTGAGGCCGACCTACCCCCCTCCCCTATCTTGACTTCCCCAATGTCCTTGTCGCCGAGTTCCCGACGTACACCTTCAATGGCCCTGTTGAGGTTATAATTTCAATTCAGGATGTGACTTGAGGTCGATTTTTCCTGGTTGACTCTAGAAATGCGCTTTATTCACTCACCTGGTTATAAACTGAATGAGTGCAAACCGCACGATTTGTAGCTCTGCGTTCAAATCTAGTGAAGCAGCTTTTGACTAAAGAGAAGCTTTCACATGGTTGTCAGTCTGACCTGTTTTCTTCTGTTGCCCCTTTGATTACTTCCACAAAGCCACATGCTTCGGTGCACAAGGCATGTGACATCAAAATATATTACATATAGCTACGAGAGTTGCAATGTGGGCTTGTTGGTGATTCATTTGAAAAGCTTTGATGAAGCGCAAAACGACACACGGACACAGGAAGGCACATATGGACACTACACAGCGCTACTAGCAACAACATGTTTATTTT